>PVIA01007442.1:0-19059 GCA_004024845.1 Tonatia bakeri
TAAACCCCACTTTGCAAACTCTGAGGCCGTCTGAGTCGTCTTTTCCGTAACAAGGAGACATATTTTTCTGGACAGCAAAATACTGCTCACAAATGCATTTCTGTTTTGCTTGTGAAGTACCTTTTTTAAACATTGAGGATTGGTTCTGGATTGCTAACATCTCAGTGGTGTTCCTGAGCAGAAAAGATAATGGCAGAAAATTTTCAATGTGCTCTATTGGGTATAATGAACCAAATCTATTCTGTCCACATCTGAGAAAAAAAGTTAAGAATCAGCACCAGTGAGAAAGAAGTGATCTCTTGTACAAAGGAACACTTAGTCCTCTCCTTGTGATAGGGGGCTTAAGATTTGGAAAATTTTAGCTTAAGGTAAATAGACATAAATCTAGCAGGTAATGTGTATGTTAAGCTTTTGTTTCAGAAACTACAGATAAGGCCCATCCTGGCTCCCGGGAAAAGCAGCTGACCTCCTGGAGCACTGGCTAGAGATTACCACCTGGGGACATGTTGGAGGCATCAGGGCCTTTTTTGTGACCAACTCACGCCCTTGGGAACAACTAACTGCTGAGAACAGGAAGGCTGCAGCTTTGCTCACCTAATCCTTTCTGAATTTCAAAGCCCTCACCACACCTTGCTTGTTCTCCCCCACCCCCTTATAAAAGATCTGACCAGGAAGGAGAAGGCAAGATGGTTTTGTTAGGGTATGAACCCACCATCTTCTCAGTTCGCTGGCCATCTGAATAAAGCGCCCATAAAAGATTCAATCGCTGTCATTGTTTATTGGATTTGGTAGTGATAGACAGCCCGAACTCCGGTGTCTTTTCCGTTTACACTTGGAGCTATTATCCAAGCCAGGCTGTGTGATGGACTCATTTTCCCTGTCCCACTCCCACCTGATTTTCAGAAGACAAAACAATTTGTAGAAGGGGAGCAATGTTTCACTATTAAATGAATGTCCAGTGTAAGTTTGCTGTACCTATCTGCTAGCAGATCAAGGCAGTTCCCTTCTATTTCGAATTTGCTAAGAATTTTCTTTTCTTTTTTAGATCATGATATTATAGAGCAGAGCAGGGCCTGCCCATGTGTTGCCTTGGTGTAAGACCCAACAATTAATACTAGAAGAAGTAGATCTTTATTTACAACATTCCACCCCTGGGGGAGCCTAGAGCACTCATGCTCTGAGCCCAGTTTTCCCATGAGACCCAACACTTCCCATCCTCCCCACCAGGCTATAAGCCAGAAACATCCCCCAAAGTTTCCCATGTTCTTAACTTAAGCTAGAAAGTCCCAGAGTCACCATCCTCACACAGCAGCTCTCTCCTTCAGGATCCAGGATACATGTTCATTAGCTTCCATTTAATATTTGAGAAAAACATGTTTCACATTACTCTTGTAACAGGGTGCAGCCAAGAGGGTGTCCCCAAATAGGGATTTGTAATGGGATCCAGAACTCAAGGCGTCCAGGAAATATTAGAAAAAAATATATAGGATGTCCTCACCCCCACAAGTCTGAGCTGGGGATGGAACACATGGAGTAGGGCCATTGAGAGCTGTTTTGAATAGCAACAACTTTGCAGCTAACCTCTAGCATGGTCATTTGACATATCTATAACCTTTAACTGGTTTCATGGATATGTTAAATAGCTGTGACCATGCTTTGAGCCAGGGGGATGGAAGTGACTTCCACCCAAGATGTAACTGGGAAGCAACCCCCCCTGGTTACAGCACCTGCATGAGAACGTGGAGATGATTGGCTCCGTGCCATAGGGCCACACCTGCCCAGACTCACTATGGCAGTCCAGAAAAGCTGGAAGAGTACAGGAATGCTGGCAGGTGTAACCAATTGTAGGAGGAGTCAGAAATGGTGCCGTAGAGGAAGATTGGCACGGGGATTTAAACCCAGGCATGGCAGCCATGCTGGGGAGAACCACACAGCTTTGGGGTGCTCCCTTTTGCTACATGGCTTAGGAAGCAGGAGATACTTTGCCTGGAAGAAAAGGGGTGAAAAGACTCTTGCTGGTGGGCCATGAGAAGGTGCCACATGTTTCTGGATTAACTGGAGATCATGGTGGTGACACAGTTGATGGTGCTGAAAACCTGAATCATGGACTTCTATTTCTTTTCCTGAGATATGGTACCACAGACTAGGGCAGAGAAAGAAGGAAGGACTGTGTGCATCTGTGGGTATTCTAAAGGACTTTAGTATTTTAATGAAGACATTAAGTCACTACTCTAAGTCTGTATAGCTTTTAAATAAATAATTCCTTTCCTTTTCACAAAACTCTGACATTGAGAGATGTCTTTCCTCTGGCAGTGGGCATAGCAAACCTTGTAGGTGGCAGGACCCCCAGAGAAAAAGGGGGTCCTTTCAGTAATAGTATGTCATACCCCCCCTCTTAGGTCTGTTCTGTAATGCACTGAGTCATGGTGAAACTCGAGAAAGGCACAGGTCTTAAAGTCCAGGTAAAATACAAGTGCAGCCAGTCAGGATCTTGCAAGGAAGTCCTTTGCAGCTCTGGAGTCAGCTAGAGCAGGAATGATTGCAGCAGCAGGTCGTGGCCTAAGTCCTTAGCACAGCCTGCATGGCAGAAACCCTCCTTTTCCTTTCTAAGCCCATTTCCCGGGCCCCAAGCGTGCAAGACACAGCTTTTTATCACTACTGTGAAGCTAACCAAGTTGCCATAGTTATACAAAGTAACTCTCAATCACTGTCCCCTGCTTCTCCCTCCCCCAAGCCAGGTTTACTGGGAATATCCTCTGTATTCCCTATTATGACAAGAGGATATTAAATTTATCAGAAATTTTTTTCTGCATCTATTGAGCTGTTCACATGTTTTTCTTTTTTAATCCATTAGTGTGATGAATACATTCATTGAATTACAAACTGATTTGACATTTCTAGACTAAAGCCAACTGGATCATGATACATAATTTTCTTAAATAACAGAAAGAAATGTGTAAAGCTTTGAAGGAACCAAAAGGATAACTTTGTATTCTTTTCAAAATACAATTTATTGATTATGTTATTACAATTGTCCCAAATTTTACCTCTTGCCTTCCTCAACCAGTTTCCCCCATTTCCTCCAGCAACCCCCCTCTTTAGTTTATATCCATGTGTCATGCATGTATAAGTTCTTCGGCTTCTCCATTTCCTATACTGTTCTTAACATCAACCTGTCTATTTTGTACTTACCTATTTACACTTCTTAATCCCTGCACCTTTTCCTCCATTATCCCCTTTCCCCTCCCAGCTGATAACTCTGCAAATGATCTCCATGTCTATGGTTCCATTTCTATTCTGTTTTCTCAGTTTATTTTTTAGATTTGGTTGTTGATAATTGTGAATTTATTGCCATTTTAATGTCCATAGTTTTTATCTTCTTTTTCTTAATTATGTCCTTTTAACATTTTATATAATAATGGCTTGGTGATGATGAACTCCTTAAGCTTTACCTTGTCTGCAAACCACTTTTTCTTCTCTTCAATTCTAAATGATAGCTTTGCTGGATAGAGTAATTTTGGGTGTAGACCCTTGCTTTTCATCACATTGAATACTTCTTGCCAGTCCCTTCTTTTGAGAAATCAGCTGACAGTCTTATGGGAACTCCTTTGTAGGTAACTATCTGCTTTTCTCTTGCTGCTTTTAAGATTTTCTCTTTATGTTTATCCTTTGGCATTTTAATTATGATGTGTCTTGGTATGGTCGTCTTCGGGTCCATCTTGTTTGGGACTCTGATTTTCCTGGACTTGTACGTCTATTTCCCTTCACCAAATTAGGGAAACTTTCTTTCATTATTTTTTCAAATAAGTTTTCGATTCCTTGCTCTATTTTTTCCTTTATGATACCCTTTTTATTCGAATGTTGGTACTTTGAAGATGTCCCAGAGGTTTCTTAGATTATCCTTATTTTGTTGGATTCTTTTTTCTTCTTCCTGTTCTGGTTGAATTTTTTTCGCTTATGTTCCAAATCATTGATTTGATTCTCAGCTTCATTCTCTCCACTGTTGATTCTTTGTAAATTTTTCTTTATTTCACTTAGTGTAAACTTCATTTCTGCCTGGGTCTTTTTTTATGCTATTGAAGTACCCAACGAGTTCTTTGAGCATCCTAGTAACCAGTGTTTTGACCTCTGCATCTGAAAGATTGCCTCTCTCCATTTCCTTTATTTTTTTTCTGGAGTTCTATTTTTTCATTTGGGCCATATTTCTTTGTCTCCTCATTTTGGTAGCCTTCCTGTGTTTGTTTCTATGTATTAGGTAGAGCTGCCTTGACTGCCTGCCTTAGTAATGTGGCCTATTGTAGAAAACTGCACCAGTAAGTTGGATGGGGTGGAGCCTTAGGTAATTGCCACAGTGGGGCAACCCCAGTTGCCACTCTGTGGCTCTGTGTGAGGGAAGGCTCAGAGAGAGTCCAATGCTGCTGCCTGGTCTGTGAAATTTTGTCCAGGAGTAAGCTGTATCCCAGCACTTGGTCTGATGCCAGTCACTTTAATTTCTCCCCATATGTCACTTCCAGCTGTTGCCCTGGTGTTGATGTTCAGTGAGTCTGCATAAGCCCTAAGTCCTTTTCAGGCCCTTAGAGACTCCTGAGAATCTTGCTTTCTTTCACCACAACAACCCCCACTGGTTTTTACAGCCAGAAGTTATGGGGACTTATTTTCCTGGCACTGGAACTCTGCACTAGGTGATCTGCTGTGGGGCTGGGGTCCCTCACTTCCAAGGAATCCCTCCAAATTTTTATCCACCATATGTGAGTGCGGGATCATCTGTTCAGATCTCTGTGCCTCTCAGCACCTCTTCTCACCTGTCTGCACCTCTCTGCATCTCTTCCCCTTCCACCCATCTGGATGAATGTAACTTCTTTAATTCCTTAGTTGTTGGACTTCCATACAGCTCAATTTTCTGATGATTCTAGGTGATATTTGTAATTTTTGCTGTGATCATGTGAGGAAATGAGCTGTGTTTATCTATACCTCCACCTTGACAGGGAGTCTAACTAGGTATTCTTAATGGAAAACAAGGAATTTTCTAATTCCAGATTTTCTGATTCTATGGAAATTCTGCCTTTCATAGTCTTTTGAGCTATTTTACAACTACTGTAAATTGTAAATAACTGATAACCATGCAAATGATTCTTCTCTGTAGATTTGCAAGTTAATTCTGCCCAGTGAAGGGACAATTAATTATTCCTACACCCTATGGTAAAAGACAGTTTATCATCTATTTGTAAATTTTAACATTGACATGTGGTTTCAAAAGTTTTCCTGTGAACCAGCTATTGTTTTCCTCATTAACTGATAATTAAATAAAACATTTGATATGTCTGTGTTTAATATTATGAGTCATAAATGATACTTTCTTTAAAAGTTATCTTCTATCAGTTTATTTCTGGATTCAATTTGCTATACCTTGTTTAGGAAATATACATACATATTCAAGAGCGAAACTGACCCACCATGTTTCATAATTTCCTTTGGATTTTTGGTATGAATTTTATACTAAACCTTTTCATTTATTTCAAAGAATTACATAATGTTGTAGTTCTATTTAATATATTTTTTAGAATTTGCCCATGAAACTGCCTGAACTTGAAGTGTTTATTGTGGAATGGTGTTAATTATGAATCAGTTTCTTTGAACTTTTAGAGCTATTATAGTTATTTTCATTGTGTAGTTTTTGGTACTTTTCTAGGAATCAGTCCATTTCAAATTTAGAGGTATAAACTTGTTTACACAATTTTTGCATTTTCCCTTTTAATTTTTTCTGATTCTGTAATAAAATAATCTTTTTTTCTCCTTCTGCTATTTATCTGTGACTGTGCTCTTTATCTGAATCAGTCTTACTAGAACCAGCATTGATCAAGCTATGCTGATTCTCCCTATTGTATATTTGTTGTCTATGTTATTAATTTCTAGTCTGAACTCTACCATTTCCTTCCTTCTATTTTATTTTGGTTTAATTTCACCGTTCTTTAACTTCTTGACACTCATGCTTCTTTAGCTGACTAATTTTGTCTTTTCTTTCCTAGTATATATATTTATGGTTATAAATTCTTCCCTCTCTATGATTTTTCTGTCTCAAAAAGGTTTTAAATGTACTACTGTCATTTTCAACTTAAAAAATTTAATTTTTATTATTTTGGGTTGGTCAAGATGTCTGTATGTTTTTTTTCCATAAAATAAAAAATACATTTTCTCATTTTCACTAATAACTTTATTGATTTGGATATTTAAGTTTGTTGGCTATTTCCTGCATGGTATACTGTTGATTAATTACTGTTCTCAATTAATGTCTCAATTTGATGGCTATCAACTTCAATTGGTCTACCCTGCTGTGGAGCATTGTCCAGGGAGAAATCTCCCAAAACTCACAAAACTTTGCAAACCACTTTTGACAAAGTGAGCAGTCACAGCAACTCACACTGCACAAACCTTCTTTTGCATTTCAGGTACATTTTTACCTTCTTTGAAATAATAAAGCATAATATGCTGAAAATGTTGCATATTTTTGTCCTTCTCCAATATTAAAATGACTACCAAAAATTCACTGATTTTGATTTTTTAGGCACGCTGATATGACAGCCATCACAATAAAATCTAACAAAGTTGTTTTGAATGAAATTACAGACAACTTAGCACATCTTAAGGAAAATAAAACAAATGAGTTTTCTTGGCCAACCCAATATTTTTCATTTGTCCCATTATTTATTTAGAATACATTTTTAAGTTTCAAATATATGGGCTTTTCCAGTTATCACTCTGTTACAAATTTCTAGTGTAATTGCATTTGATTTGGAAACCACACTGCCTAAACTTTTGATATTTTGAAATAATTTGAAATTTTCTTTATGGACCAGAGTATGGTCATTGTGTGTGTGTGTGTGTGTGTGTGTGTGTGTGTGTGTGTACAGGGTGTTATATGTATCAAGAAAACTTGAAAATATTTATAATCTGCAATAGTTGTTTGCAGTGTTCTATACATGCTCTTTGGTCAATTGCACACATGACTTCTGCACACATGATTACACACATAATTAGTGTGACTTCTGCAGTCACACTAATTTGAGGGTGTGATTAAACAACAAACATTTATTTTGTTACAGTTATGAAGGGCAAAAGTCTGGGAGCTCTCTTATTGATTTGTGGATAGCTGTCTTCTCCCTGTAGTCTTACTGATTTTTTTTCTGTGTTTTCTGTTGATGACTAACAAAGATCAGTTAAAATCCCCAAATATTATTTTGTACTTGTCTGTTACTTTATAATGTTCAATTTACATATATATGCTTCATTTACTTTGTATATATTCTTTATATATTTGAAGGCCTTACTAGGTGTACACAAATTTAAAATGGTCATATATTTCTAGAGAACCTCTCTAGTAATGCTTTTGACCTGAATTCTATTTTCTCTAAAAGTAATATATCACACCTGCTTTCTTATGGCTAATGTTTAATTCTTATTTAGACTCTTTCATTTTCAACATTTTTGGTATCCTTGTTTTACATTTATGGATAGTCTTCATCATCTATCTTGAGCATTTGATCCACTTATCACTTATTGTAATTTGTTATTTTGGGGCTTCAATCTTCTCTTCTATTATGTGTTTTTTATTTGTACCACCTTCTTGGGCTTTTTCTTCTTTTCTGTCTTGCCCATAGTTACCTTCTCTTAGTGTGGAAAAAACACACTTTTTTCCTATGCTTTTAGTAGCTATAATAAAAACTAAAAAGTATTTTAAAGTTATTAAAACCTAATATTGATAAGTTAATTTTCTTAAATAATTCAAGGACCTTATGATACTGCTAGCCAGGTCAGTTCCTGAAGTGCAAGCCAGAGCAGAGGGGAGGGGGCGCAGGGGCAGCACCACATTGTCTGAGTAATCAGGCTGGTGTGGTGTGGAGCACAAGGACAGATCCCCAGCCCCCAGAAAGACGTGACAGGAGGAAGTCATTGTGCTGAGGATGGGAAAGGCTAGAGAGGGAGGTTGGCTAAGGGAAAAGACCTCCTAATCCCTTCAAGTTGGATGAAGACCTGTCAGTCTAGCCTGGGAAAAGATGGGATTAGTGGAAGTGGGAGGTGGACCCTGCTAAAGCAAGTGTAAGTTTGAGCACCGTATCCAGCCCACAGGAGTAGCTTATATAAACCAAGGGAAGGAAAAGGGTCCTGGAAGCCATGGGCCAGTGGCAGTGCCAACCCCACACATGGGTCCCCAGGAAGGAGCCTAAAGCTGAATTGCAACCTAGAACAAGCCAAGCCACTTGGATGATGGTGCAGTAGCCATCTGTGGTTCCCAAAGGACTGTCTTTGTAAGTGGGAAGAGGAACTCTTGGTGTAGCCTTGGATTAGTTTGGCACAGGGTGGCTGGGTTTTCCAGAGAGGATGGCTTTGAGGCAGGAGCCTGCCATCTTCCCAAATTATTCAGCTTTTGGATAAAAGACCCCTTTCCTTATCTCACCAAATCTCTGCCTCTGGAATTTGCTTGTATGGGTGGTGGCTGGCCTGAACCCCACTTTTATTCAGTAACACTTAGAACACTTTTTTCTTTTTTTTATTGTTGTTCAGTTACTTGTTCCCATTTCCCCCCCATTACTCTCCCCTGCCCTACCTACACCCACCTGCCACATTCAATCCTCCCCCTTACCCCTCTTGTCTTTGTCCATGTGTCCTTTATTCAAGTTCCTTGACTATTCCCCTTGTTATCTGCCTCCCCACTCCCTTATGGTCACTGTCAGTTCTTTATTTGCATGTCTCTGGTTCTATTTTGCTCTCTAGTTTGTTTTGTTTATTATGCTCCCCTTATAGGTGAGATTATATGGTATTTGTCTTTCAATGTCTGGCTTATTTCACTTAGCATAATGCTCTCCAGTTCTATCCATGCTGTTGCAAAGGGCAGGAGCTCCCTCTTTCTTTCTGCTGTGTAGTATTCTATTGTGTAAATGTAGCATAGTTCTTTTATCCATTCATTTACTGCTGGGCACCTAGGTACTTCCAGCACTTGGTTATTGTAAATTATGTTGCTGTGAATATTGGGGTGCATAGGTTCTTATGGATTGGTGTTTCAGTGTTCTTAGGATATAATCTTAGCAGTGGAATTGCTGGGTCAAAAGGTAGCTCCATTTTTAGTTTTCTGAAGAAATTCCATATTGTTTTCTGCAGTGGCTGCACCAGTCTGCATTCCCACCAACAGTGCACCAGTGTTCCCTTTTCTTCACAACCTCACCAGCACTGGTTGTTTATTGATTTGTTTATGATGGCCACTCTCACTGGTATGAAATATCATCTCATTGTGGTTTCAATTTGTATCTCTCTGATGACTAGTGATGCTGAACATCCTTTCATGTCTCTGGGCCTCTGTTCTCCTTGGAGAAGTGTCTGTTCAGGTCCTTTGCCCATTCTTTAATTGGATTGTTTGTCTTCCTGGTGTTGAGTCATATGAGTTCTTTACATATTTTGGAGATAAAACCCCTGTTTGTGGTATCATTGGCAAATATGTTCTCCCATTCAGTGAGTTCCCTTTCCATTTTGCTGATGTTTTCTTTAGCTGTGCAGTAGCCTTTTAATTTGATGTAATCCCACTTGTTTCTTTCCTGTATATCCCTTGCTCTAGGGAACATATCAGTGAAAATATTGCTGCATGGAATATCTGAAATTTTTCTGCCTATGTTCTCCTCTAGGATTTTTGTGGTCTCATGACTTATATTTAAGTCTTTTATCCATCTTGAGTTTATTTTTGTGTATGGCATAAATTGGTGATTGAGTTTCATTTTTGCATGGAGCTATCCAGATCTCCCAATGTGATTTGTAGATGAGGCTATTTTTACTCCATTTTAAGCTTCTGCCCCCTTTGTCAAATATTAATTGACCGTAGAGACTTGGGTTTATTTCTGGGCTCTCTATTCTGTTCCACTGATCTGTGTGTCTATTCTCATGTCAGCACCAGACTGTTTTTGATTATCATGGGCTTGTAATATAGTTTGATAGCAGGTATTATGATCCCTCCTAATTTGTTCTTCCTTCTCAAAATTGCTGAGACTATTCAAGGTCATTTATGATCCATACACATTTTTGAAATATTTGTTCCATATCTGTGAAATATGGCACTAGTATTTTAATAGGGAACATTTTAAACCCATCTGTATTCCTCCTGACCAATACGCTAGTGACATAATGTATTTTAATTCAGTACATGAATTTTAAGTCCCCTAAAATATTTCATCTATTCTCTACTTTTAATTCTATCTTTAACTCGTTTGAGATCATTTTCCGCCATTTTCACTTCTAGAATTTTCTTAAGAGTCCTCTGCTGGAGGCAACTGTTTTCCTGTGTCTGAAGTAGTCTTTATTCACTTCCATTGTTGTGTTTATTTATTTGCATTTCTAATAGTTTAGTCTTCATTTCTTAATTTTTTTGTGCCTAATTCTTGATTTGTCAAATAATTTTGAATTTTTTATATTATGGTTTTTGTTGCTCCCCTTTGTCTTATGTAATTTTCCTAATGTCTTTTTTTTTTTTTTTTAATTTTCCTAATGTCTTTAAGCTTATTTTGAAATATTAAGTTATAGTCTTTATCTGTTTTGAGCAAGTCTTTCTGGTGTATTTTTATTGTCTGTAGAGATTATATGTTCTTTAGTTCTTCTTTATAGTAATTGGGATTTTATCATGATACTTTTCTATTGTTCACTTTTATGTAAATTTAGTTTTCCTGAATTTTTGAGAGGCTTTTTCAGATGGCTCTTGTAACTTTACTGAGCTTGCCCTCTGAGGTTTCCTGGCTCTGCTCCCCTCACTTACTTTTATATGGACCTTCTCTTTTCTTCACCCCTACTAACTGTCTTCTGCTGAATTCCCATTCTAGTTTCTCTTCAGTGTGGGATTTTGTTCTGGAAGGAGTCTTGGTGGGTCAGCTTTTAGTGGGGTTAAGAACAAGACTGCTCTAACCCCTTTAGGCCTTACATAGTGATCCTTCCATATATCTATTCACTTTTGGACAATGGCACTTACTCCTCCAGTTTCAACTGCTGTCCTCGAATTAGCTCACTGAACTTTCCTATTGGCTATTTTGGTTGTTTTCAGATCCTCTGTTTGTAAATAAAATGGTTCCTTCACCAGAGTTGGAGGAGCACTGATGAAAAGAAGGTAAGATGAGTGTTAGGAGGCTTCGTGGAAAAGCTAATTCTTTGTAACATCAGATGCTGAAGCACTTGCAGGTCCTGTGAGCATAACAAACTCAAATACAGCATGACCCAAACAAAGTGAATGATTTTACCCTTAAACTTTGTCACTGCATCCCATAAGTTATATGGTATGTTTTCACTTTCATTTATTTAAAAATATTTTCTAATTTCTTGTGATAACTTTCTTTGACTCATAGGTTATTTAGAAGTACCTTGTTTAATTTCCAAATATTTTAGAATTTTTGAAATTTATCTTTGCTATTGGTTTGTAGTTAATCCATAAAAACACATGTACAGTTCCTTTCCTTGGAAATACATTGAGATTTATTTTATGGCCTAATATATAATTTCTTGGAGAATGTTCCATGTGCATTTGAAAAGAACGTGTTCTGCTGTAGCTTGGTGCAGTGTTCTAAAATGTCAAATAGGTCAAGCTAATTCATTTTTCTCTCTATTTATGCTATTGATTACTAAGAAAGGAATGGTGATCTGTTTTTCCAGTTTTATCAGTTCTTTCAGTTTGTGCTTCATTTATTTTGAAGCTCTAGATTTGAAATGCTGGCTTTAGCATGCAATAAGTTCACAAATATACAGCTGTTGTCTATTTCTTGACTATTTTGTTCTGTTGCTCTGTTTACAAACCTCCATATTATTTTAATTACTAAGACTTTAGAAAATACTTTGATTATCATTAAGATAAATCCTCTCTCTTCCCCACAACTTTTCTTTTTCAAAAATATATTGGTTCTTTTCATGCATTTTCCGTCATTTAGAATGTGAACATCAACTGGTCAAGTTCTTGTTGAGATTAATCTTAGGTATTTTTGTATTTTATAAAATATACGCTTTATATTTACTTGTTACTCAAAGATATTTTTCCTATTGAAGATAAAGGCAGGGATTGACAGACTTTTTCTTCAAAGGGTCAGGTAGTAAATATTTTAGGCTGTACAGGCCATATGATCTTCACCACTGCTAACTTGGTCATTGCCATTGTAGCACAAGAGCAGCCATAGAAAATACGTAACCAAATAGGTACAAAACTTTATTTGCAAAAATAGACAATGGATCAGGTTTGGCCTATGAACCATAGTTAACTGACCCCTTATATAGAGAAAGATTAATTTTTACATAGTTATCTCATGTCTGGACTTTGTAATGAATTTACTAATATCATGTTGGCCAGAAAGTTTTTTTTTTTCCCATAAGATGGCTTTTTGTCCAACCCAATACAATATTTTAGTTGAGTCTATTATTTCTATGCAGACAAATATATAAGCAAAAGACCATTTTTTCTAACTTTTCAACATTTACACCAACAATTCCTTTATTTGTCTCATTGTATTGGCTACATAACTCTAAGCAACACTCAATTGCTAACAGGAGGTATTGCTGTTTTTTTTAATGGGAAGACTATTTTTCCCCTCCAAATATGATGTTGCTATGAGTTTCTTAAAAAAATGTCCTTTATCACATTCAAGTTTCAAATATAGCTGCATTAGATCTCTTCTAAGATCCCTTCTAATTGCAATTGTTTCACTATAAAGTCATACTCCTTTTTGGTTATAACTGTAAACAAATTAAGTATTCAGTATTCCACTGAGCAATCCAACACAGCCCACTGAAAACTATTGACCTGTTTTTACCTAATGGATACCTTCCAGCTCTTCTGATTCAATTACTTGAACCTCTAGACACCACAAAGGAAGTTAATTCTTCCAAGAGATTAAGAAAAATTAAGCAGGAAATTAAACATTTTTGTTTTAGAGTTGCTTTCCTTTGAGATTTTTCAATAAAAATAAATCACTGAAATGACCTTTGAATATAAATGTAAACTTAATTGAAAAATTAATAATGTTCTAGACAAATTGGAGGTTAAAAGTAAAAAAAAAAATTACTAAGACTTAAATGAGAATAAAACTTACAATGTTTATTTCTGAAAAGCTTTGATCCAACCTGTGAATCCATCAAGCACATACAACTTTTAAAATATGAATTTAACATTCAAAGTTAATAAACACATATACATTTATATTTAAATATTTTTAAAATTTCCCTTAAATAATAATTCATATACTCACAAAGGTGTCATGGGAGTTTAATATTCATATCCTAGGCAAAAATTGATTTATTGTTGGTATGAAACTTAGTATTTCAATTACTCAGAAGTTTTCAATTTGAAATTCACTTTCCAAAAGTAAATTTAAAAAAATGCAATCACTATTTCCATATTTACTTACTTAATTTCCCCAAAACAACTAAAAATTAGTCCAGCTATAAAAAATATGAGGCACACATTAAGAAGAGACATATTTACCATCAAAAACTGTGGAATTTTTCACTACAAGAGTATTTTAAGGGCTAGATAATAAAAATAAAACAGGCAATACATAGTAAGTATTTTCATTTAAATAATAACATGAAATCTTCAGGAACATGTGTTGTACATTATATCTATTTTACATAAAGAGAAGAAATTAAGAATATAAATATTAAAGCCCAGTCACTAAAATTAAATTAATATTTAGCAGAGACCATTGTTTATATGAACAATGTAAATAGGTAGAATCATTAATTTTATTTAACATAAAATACATTTTTGGCATATAATTATTTTTAAAATTAAAATTATCAATTTTAATTCATCCAACTCAACCATAGGAACAATATAAGCCTCTTAAAATTAAAGATTTACAGCTTAATATTAGAAATTCTCTCAATATAATACATAGAACATTCTGATCTGCACTGAATCACACTGTGCAATTACCTGAATCAATTGCTTTATAGCTTATAATCAAGTCTAACTGGCCACAAAAATTCTTTGATAAAAATATCACTGTAATTGTATGAGGCAAAGTTCTAAAATAAGATGAATGTAATAACGGCCACAATCTTCTCAAAAAACAGAATGTGGAAGTTTTTGTTTTCTAAACTATGAATTTGGTTTTCCAAAATTTGGTTCCCAAAGGCAACTTCTAAATGTTACAATAGAGGTGGGAGGTAATGAAAATAAAGTATTTAATGTAACTCTGAAGGAAAAAATAACTATCATAGATCTTAGTTTGAAAAATATATCAGGCATAAGAGATATTCAGAATTATATGATAATACTTATATCAAAGTTTATCAGTTAGCTAAAGGGAAAAAAAGAGGCAAGTAGAATATAATACTTGCTTTCAACAAAGCAGACTGAGTAATATGTTCCAGTCTTAGGGTGGGATAGAAAATAAATTGAGCCAAGCAAAAATTTCCTCTTGGACATTCTATGTAAACATCTATTTTAATTTTGGATTGTTCACCAGTATGCTCATGTGATAGTGAGGAGGAGCTCTACCTACCCATAAAATGCCTCCCAGACCAACAGGTCCTTGTCCTGTGACTCTATAAAAGCAACTCGTCCTCTGAGGTCTCCCATGGGAGCATGGAAGAATAGAAAAATGAAATTCAGGTTGCATAACAAGATAAAGCATCCTAATAGGGCTCTTTATTGAGGTGAGTTGCTCAAATACCATCTAAAAATACAGATTCTAGCTAAAAACACATGCATACATAAACAAGTATCTGTCTAGAAAATGTCTGTAAGAAGTCATAATGATCTTGCAGTTTATTGGCCCTATATACTGCCAGAATCAGGCTTTAGAAGGGCCTGGAAATCCTCAGGCCCTTTAGTTGTCTTTCCAAATAAAATCTTAATGAACATAGTTTAAGTCCTTTATTGGGCTCTGTAATCCCTTCAAGCAGTTGTTTTAAGTAACTTTTTACCTTGCTGGAAAATGTGGGAGAGTATTTTGATATTATCTAAATAAAATCAGTGAGTAAACTCTGTTCACCACCAACCAAATGATGCTGCCTTCAGGAAGTTGTCAGAAAGAAAATTAAATGATACACCAAGAAAGCACATTATAGGCATAAGTAAGGCCAGTCAGCACAGCTTGAACATGTTCTTTATGAGGAAGCTCCAAGTCACTTGGTGATTTCAAGTGTGAGGCAACAGAAGTCTTTCTTAATGGAAAGTCACAAGCTTCTGAAGAACTTCAAGCACAATTTTATAACAAAAGTAATACTGCTCCTACATACATGTACATGAAAAACAACAGAATATTAAGTAACTGAATACCCATATCTACTTTCAGAGAACACATTTGTAATTTTTAACCACAAAGTTCCTAAAAGAGCAAACATTTAAATAATAATTTTTACATAAATATATTTTTTAATATCAGGAAAATAAATGATCACAATATAGTTCTTGCTCTAGAACTAAAGGATAAACTGAATAGAGAGAAAACCAACTCTCACTCTCAATCTTCTTATATTTTGCCTGGACAAATTTAATTTTAAACGTATTTTTTAGAAATAGCTTCAGGTCTCTTACACCACTAGTTCAAATAAAATGCTTTATATTATTTGACATTGGCCTAAAAACAGCCCAAGCTAAAAATTTAAGGGTACCTATTTGTTCTCATTATCCATTTTCTCTTAACCCCCCAAATGATTAATAATTAACCTGTGACAAATGATATCATTTTTGACATGCCAATGACATTAATAATTCAGTGGAAGATAAATATCCCAAAATTGCTATCCACAAATTTATGAAAAATAAATTATGTTACTTAAATAACAGCATTATGGACAAAGTTTGTGTTGGAGCATCAGCAGACTTCAGTCTTAGTTTTGGCTCCTCCACTTGCTATCTGAATGAACTTATGAACAGATTGCATTGCTCTGAACTTAAAGTTCTACAACAGTAATATCAGAGCAAAACCAATGTCTACATCAAAAGGTAAAAATCAGTGAAATCATGTAGGTAAAAGATTTATAAATTGTAATGTGCTATATATAGTGTTAACTTTTATATTTATTACTCTTCAAATTAGAATTTATGAGGTGAGAGCTTACCTTTGTTTGAATCATGCCATAACGCTGTTCTCTCATTTGGGCCACTATATTTCTGATGTTGAACTGCAACAGGATGATAGTAATTTTATATTGTCCATATAGGGGGAAAACATAAATGTACAGATTGCCAAATGAGTATTTCATGCTGCTTTCCAGTAAAAGAGATGTCAAGATTTAATCAGAAAGTTCTCATTTTCAGTCATAAGAAAATGCACTATTTTTAACCTAGTGTAACGGATAAGGAAGACTTGTTTAAATGGGTTTCCAGGAAAAAGCAGGAAGCAATAATTTATAACAAGAAATGCTCTCCAAAAGAAATAACAACAAATTTTCCCATGTATACTTTTCTGTTCTCCAAAGGGCAAACTTAAAGTAGCATTATAATTCTGGAAAAGTCTGGAAGCATCGAAGACTTTTTATGGCTACAATAGTAGCACAGCTGTTTCTCATAAAAAGAATCCTCTTAACCCAAATGGAGACCCTGAGCAACATTTGGCTCAACACTAGATTCTGCACATTTGCAGAGATCTACTCTACTCAGTGTAGTCACTGAGCTAGAGCAGGTCTGCAAAAGGCTGTTGCTGGTCCACAATGCAATAAGCCCAGAATCTAGTAGTAAGTTTTAGAAACTCTCATTGCAATCTGACACTGGTGCAGCATCAAGAGGTGTCATCAGTGGAAGATTACACAGACCAGCTAGGGTGTTGCTGAACTGGCCTGGAGGGTCATATATAGTGCAAGCTGAAGACCAGATACATCCAATGAGACCATGCTGACATCTGAAAATTTTCAGGTTTGTCAACCATAATCCCAAAGTATATAAAAAATCAGAGAAAATGTAAGCATTCCTTTATTTTTATAACTTATCATTTTAATAATAATTAAAAATTTTAATTTAGCTTTAAAGTTTTTTATATTGAATTTTTCACAGTAAATTTCAAAAAAAATTAAAGAGAAATTCTGTGTGTATTTCTCCCTCTTTCCCCATATTATACCATCCAGGATAGTATAGTATAATATCCCAACTAGGAAATCGACACTGGTATAATCCACAAAGCTTATTCAGATTTTGCCTGTTTTATATGCAATCATTTGTGAGTGTGTGCACTTGTATGGTTGTGTGGTTCTGTGCAATGTTATCATATGTAAAAGTTTATGTAACTGCAACCACAATGAAGATACCTGTTATGCCATAAAACTTCCTTATGCTATCTGTTAGGGCACCCACTCACCACAACCCCTAACCCTTGGCAACAGTAATATGTTCTCTATCTCTACAGTTTATTTCAAGATTACCTGGCTGGAATAAAGTACTGTCTAACCTTCTGAAATTGACTTTTTCATTCAGCATAATTGCTTGAGACATATCAAAACTGTTGTGTATATTAATAGTCCTTTTCTTCATATTGCTAGGTAGTATTCTATGGTCTGGATATGCATCAGTTTTTTAACCATCAACTTGTTGAAAGACATCTAGGTTGTTTCTAGTTTTTGGCTGTTATGAATAGATCTTCTGTGAACATTTGTGTACAGGTTTTGCATGAATATAAGTTTTTGTTTCTCTGGGATAAATACCCAAAGTGCTGTTGTTGTGTTTATGCTGTTAAGTTTAGCTTTTTTTTTTTTTAAAGAAATTGTAGCACTATTTCCTAGAGTGGGTATACCATTTTAAATTCCCACAAGTGAGGTATGATTAATCCAGTTTCTTTAATCTTCACCAGCATTTGTTGAAGATTTTTTTCTATCACTATTTTCATATTAACCTTTCTGATAGATGTCCAGTGACATTTCATGAGCATCTTTTCATGTGTTTACTTGTCATCTATATATCCTCTATGCTAAAATGTGTCTTCATGTCTTTTACCCACTTTATAACTGGATTGATTTTTTTTTTGCATCTGTGTTTCAAAGGCTCTCTACATATTCTAGATGTAAGACCTTTGTGGATATACAGCTTACAGTTTCTCCAAGTCTGCAGCTTGTATTTTCAATCCTCTTCATAGGGTCTTTTACAGAGCAAATCATTTTAAGTTTCTTTCCCCCTAATATCAGTGATGGCTAAATGTGTTCTCTCACTGCCTGTATTCAACACAGGACTTGAAGTTCTAGGTAGCACAATAAGGCCAGAAAAAGAAATAAGAGGCATACAGATTAGAAAGGAAGGCACAAGTTTGCCCTTATTTTTTGGATTGAATGATTGTCTATGTAGAAAATGCCAAGAAATATATATATATAAAAAAAACAGCACACGCAATCTTCCTAGAACTGAGTTTAACAAGATCAAAGGATATAAGATCTGCACATAAAAACTGCGCTTTTACATAGTAACAATGAAATATGGAAACTGATAGTAAAAACACAATACCATTTACAATCACTCCAAAGAAAATGAAATAACTTGCCCTGGCTGGTGTGGGTCAGTGGATTTAGTACCAGCCTGCAAAACAGAGGGTTGCAGGTTTGATTCCCAGTCAGGGTACATGCCTGGGTTGTGGGTTAGGTCCCCAGTAGGGAGCATGCAAGAAGCAACCATACATTGATGTTTCTCTCCCTCTCTTTCTCCCTCCCTTCACCTTTCTCTAAAAATAAATAAATAAAATCTAAAAAAAATTTAAAAAGAAAATGAAATAAGTTTAACAAAGCATGTACAGGATCTATATGCTGAAAATTACAAAATGCTAATGAGAGAAATCAAAGAAGACTTAAATAAATGGAGAGACATACCATATTCATGAATTAAAAGATTCAACATAGTAAAGATGTCAATTCTCCCCAAATTGATTTAGATTTTAATGAATTCCTATAAAAATCTCAGCAAGGCTTTTTGTAGACAGAGACAAGCTAATTCTAAAATTTATGTGGGAAGGCACAGACCCTATAATCATTAAAACAATTTGAAAAAGAAGAATGTGTGAGGAACCACTCTATCTGACATAGGACTTACTATGTAATTACAATAATGCAAAGTGTAGTACTGGCAAA
>PVIA01007442.1:19159-83178 GCA_004024845.1 Tonatia bakeri
GGGAGGGAAGGAAGGAAGGAAGGAAGGAAGGAAGGAAGGAAGGAAGGAAGGAAGGAAGGTCAACTTTGACCTAAACCTCACACTTTATACAAAAATTAACCCAAAATAAATTATTGACTTAAATGTAAAACATAAAACTACAGAACTTTCAGAAAATAGCAGAGGAAAAATTCTTTGAGATTTAGGCTGATGAATACTGACACTTTACACCAAAAGTAAGATCCAAAACCTGACTGAATTTTAAAACCATTGCTTCTTTGAAAGCCTGTTTTTTAAAATTATAATTTAAGATTAAAAAGATTGTGCAAATAAATTTGTATTTATTTAACCTCAATTTACTATTGGCAAAACAAGCTTCATTGGACTGTCTTGTTACAAAATGATGATTATAGATGTACCTGCAGAGAAATGAAGACCCAAAACGTTCCTGTTAATTTTACCTGGTGTTATGATTCCTCACATATTGAGTTTTATAGCCATTATTTTTTACAACAAATTTGACCATTTAATGAAATGGAAAAATTTTTAATCATATTCCATCTGAAGGTTAAATCATGACAAATCACATTATATGAACAAACCAATTACTAGCAATACATTTGAATCAGTAATTAAAACACCCCATAAAAAGCCTAGACCTGGATAGATTTACAGGGGAATTCTAACAAATATTTAAAAAATGACTAGTACATATCTATCTCAACTAATCCATAAAATGAAGTTCACTTGTGAATTTATTTTATGAGGCCAGCATTACTTTGATACTCAAACTAATGCAAGGGACCGCAAAGAGGAAAGAGAGAGACTGATAGGCCTATATTCTTGATAAATGTACACACTGAAATTCTCAACAAAATAGTACCAAAACAAATTGAACAATGTATTAAAATGATTATACACCTTGATCAAGTGTGAATATACCAGTGATACAAGAATGGCTCAACATCCAGGAAACAATTGAGGTAATTCATCAATAAAAATATGAATATTCAAGAATTCAAGAGATACAGGAAAAGAAATTGGATACTATATGCATTACTGATAAAAACATTTCAAAGAAGGCTTATAGAAGAAAACAATCTCAGCTTGATAAAGAGTATATATGACAACCTCACCATAACTATATACTCAATTGTGAAACAATGAAAACTTTCTTTTTAAAATCAAAAACAACTGAAGAACATCTACTTTCATTATGATTATTTGAAATAGAATTGGAATCATTAAACTACAATCAGAGTGGAAAAATAAATAACGCACAACTTTTAAAAAAATTATTTTATTGTTGTTCAAGTACAGTTGTCTGCATTTATCCCCCAACATTCCCCTGCAACCCAGCTATCCCCACCTCCTTCCCCTGCTTCCACCCCGCCTTGGTTTTGTCCATGTGCCCTTTATAGTAGTTCCTGAAAATCATTCCCACCTTTCCCCCAATTATCCCCTCCTACTTCCCCTCTGGTTACTGTCAGATTGTTCTTAATTTCAATGTCTCCGGTTATATTTTGCTTGCTTGTTTGTTTTGTTAATTAGGTTCTACTTAAAGGTGAGATCATATGGTATTTGTTCTTCACTACCTAGGCTTATTTCACTTTGCATAATGCTCTCCATTTCCATCCATGATGATGCAAAAGGTAGGAACTCCTTTCTTTCTGCTGCACAGTATTCCATTGTGCAAATGTAGTATAGTATTTTTATCCATTCATTTACTGATGAGCACTTAGGTTGCTTCCAGTACTTGGCTATTACAAATTGTGCTGTTATGAACATTGGGGTGAATAGGTTGTTATGGTTTGGCATTTCAAGGTTCTTAGGATATAATCCTAGCAGTGAAATTGCTGGGTCAAAAGACAGTTCCATTTTTAGTTTTCTGAGGGAATTCCATACAGTTTTCCACAGTGGCTGCACCCAGTCTGCATTCTCACCAGCAGTGCACCAGGGTTCCCTTTTCTCCACATCCTCTCCAGCATTTGTTTGTTGATTTGTTTATGATGGTTCCTGACTGGTGTGAAGTGGTATCTCATTGTGGTTTTAATTTGCATATCTCTGTTGGCTAGTGATGCTGAGCATCTTCATGTGTCTCTGGATCCTCTGTATGTCTTCCTTGGAGAAGTGTCTGTCCGAGTCCTTTGCCCATTTTTTAATTGAGTTGTTTGTCTTCCTGGAGTGGAGTCATGTGAGTTATTTATATATAATTTGGAGACCAAACCCTTGTCCAAGGTATCATTCACTAATATGTTTTCCCATACAGTTGGTTCTCTTTCATTTTAATGCTGTTTTCTTTAGCTGTGCAGAAGCTTTTTACTTTGATGAAGTCCCATTTTTTTATTCTTTCCTTTATGTCCCTGGCTCTAGGGGACATGTCAGTGAAAATATTGCTGCATGGAATATCTGAGATTTTCCTACCTATGTTTTCTTTTAGGACTTTTATGGTGTCATGACTTATATTTAAGTCTTTTATCCACCTTGAATTTATTTTTCTGTATGGTGTAAGTTGGTGATTGAGTATAATTTTTTTGCATGTAGCTGTCCAGATCTCCCAGTACCATTTATTGAAGCATATAGCCATTATTGACTGTGAATTACTAAAACCACACTTGCGTTAACTGCAAAGATGTACTAGCTAACAAAGCAAAGCAACCGTTAATATTACTTGTCATGTACATAAAAAATAATTTCAAAGACAAAAGGATTATTTTAAAGAATGTTAAATTAAAAAGCCAACAGAAACTGATGTTTGATATTTCACATAACATTAATCTACTAGAGACTTACAAAATATCACTTTGAATTGCTAAGACTAAAAACCCATATACAATTGCCAAGACAATGGTAAAACACTGTATTAATTTTTTCTTGAAAATGCTGAGTAAATACAGGGATGAGCAAAGTAGGTTCAGAGTTGTGAGTCTAAAAAACAGAGTTGTTCCTGTATTATTATTTATTAATTACTATATTATTATTAACATATTTTTCCACCACTGTATGTGGCTAAAAAGAGTTCAAGTACCATTTTCTTTTTTTAAAGTACATTTATTGATTATGCTATTGCAGCTGTCCCATTTTTTTCTCCCCTTTATTCCCCTGTGCCCTGCAACATTCCCTCCCACCAGCATCCCCCCATCACTGCAACCCTTAGTTCATTTCTATGGGTCATACATATAAGTTCTTTGGCTTCTCCATTACCTACACTATTCTTAACACCCCCCTGTTTATTTTGTACCTACCATTTATGCTTCCTATTCCCTGTACCTTTTCCTCCACTATAGCCCCTCCCACTCCCCACTGACAACCCTCCATGTGATCTCCTTTTCTGTGATTCTGTTCCTGTTCTAGTTGTTTGCTTAGTTTATTTTTGTTTTTTTAGGTTCAGTTGTTAATAGTTGTGAGTTTGTTATCATTTTATTGTTCATAGTTTTAACCATTTTATTTTTCTTAGGTAAGTCCCTTTAACATTTCATATAACAAGGGCTTGGCAATGATGATCTCCTTTAACTTGACCTTATCTGGGAAGCACTTTATCTGCCCTTTCATTCTAAATGATAGCTTTGCTCGATAGAGTAATCTTGCATGTAGATCCTTGCCTTCCATGACTTTGAACACTTCTTTCCAGACCATTCTTGCCTGTAAGGTTTCTTTGAAATAATTAGCTTATAGTCTTATGGGAACTCCTTTGTAGGTAACTATCTCCTTTTCTCTTGCTGCTTTTAGGATTCTCTCCTTATCTTTAATTTTGGGTAACTTAATGATGATGTGTCTTGGTGTGTTCCTCCTAGGGTCCAGCTTCTTTAGGACCCTGAGCTTTGTGGACTTCCTGGAAGTCTATTTTCTTTGCCAGATTGGGAAAGTTCTCTTTCATTGTTTTTTGAAATAAGTTTTCAATTTCTTGCTTTTCCTCTTCTCTTCCTGGCACCCATATAATTTGGATGTTGGAACATTTAAAGTTTTCCCTGAGGTTCCTAAGCCTGGCGATTTTTTGAATTCTTGTTTCTTCATTATGTTCTGGTTGAATGTTTATTTCTTCCTTCTGCTCCAAATCATTATGTGAGTCCTTGTTTCCTACCCTTCATTGTTGGGTCCCTGTACATTTTCTTTTATTTCACTTTGCATAGCCTTCACTTTTTCCTCTAATTTGTGACCATACTCAACCATTTCTGTGAGCACCCTGATTACCAGTGCTTTGAACTCTGCATCTGAGAGGTTGGCTATCTCTTCATTACTTAGATGTTTTTCAGGAGTTTTGATCTGTTCTCTTATTTGGGCCACAGTTCTTTGCTTTGGAGCTCCTGTCATAAGGGATGGAGCCTTAGGTATTCACCAGGGCAGGGCAACCCACATTGCTGTGTTGTGGTGCTGTGTATGGGGAAGAGATTCAGAGAGGGAACAATGCTACTTACTTGGCTCTCACCTCACTTTCATTTACTTTCCACACTACCCACAAGCAAATTGGGCTCTTCTGGTGCTGATTCCTGGGTGGGTGTGTATATGTTCTAGGACCCTATGGTCTCTCCAACAAACTCTCCTGTGAGGCTGGGAGTGTCTCCTGAATTTGCAACCCTGAAAGACTTTTATAGCTAAAGGTTTTGAGGTTTTCTTTTCCTGTGCTGGAACCCTGGGTTGCACAGTCTGTCTCACTCCCCAGTTGTTCGTCCCAGTTTATCCACACACAAATGTGGGACTGCCAAGTCCACCAGCTACTGCCTCACCCACCTGGTCCTCCAGCCTGTGCCTTGCTGTTCATCCTCTTCTGCCCCTGTTGCCCATCTGTGCCCCTCCTACCAGTTTGGATAAATATTTCTTCTTTAACTCGTTGCTTGTCAGACTGCCATACAGTTCAATTTTCTGGAAGCTCTGGTTATGTTTTGTTTCTAAATTTATTGTTGTCCTTCTTTTGGTTGTGTGAGGAGGCAGCAGGTTTGTACCTATGCCTCCATCTTGACCAGAAGTCTAGCTCTAAAGTACCATTTTCTAATGACACCCCAGCTTGATGAATTCAGGGACTGGTTAATGAAATGGAGTGGTACTAATTTATGAAACAAAAGTAGCAATTTATTTACTATTGAAACTTAATGAACCATAGATATTGCTTACATAGTGATTCTTTCAGCATACATGTGATTTGAACATGATGAAATACAAAGGAATAACTCCTTTTTGCAGTTTGATTGCTGATAAACACTACTAGTTTTAAACTGTATGAAAATGCAAAGTACTAACTATGCATTGTCAACAAATGTCATTTGAAGTTTTAATTTTGTGTACAATTATGTACTGGTAATAAAGCTTCAAAGACTGGAAAACAGTTGCAGGTAGTTACAGAGACTTAAAAAAAAGTAAACATACCTGCTTAATAAACTAAATGGTGTGCTTAGTGAGTGGTATAGTAAGAATTTGGATCAGTCACTTCATGATGTGATCATATGGTAATTGACAATTAACAACTGTTACTGCATGCTGCAGATGGTGAGAAGGGAAAGTTCTGTGTAGAATGACAAATCTTAACATTTCCAAAGGTTCAGGGATTTTTAAGCAGCCTTGGTTTAAAAATGAAAATGGCTATAAAAATAACAATGAAAAGAAATAGGTGGTTACATATTTTCAGATTTTCGTATCCTTTAGAATCATAATTAGGCTGGTATGTAGCTTACAGCATGTGAGACTTCCCCATGTGAGTGCCACAGCATGCATACTGGTCTTGGCTGCTCAACACCACTGAAACACTGGACTTGCTCTTGGATGGTATGGCAATGCATCAAACTGCCTTGAGTGTTTCTAAATGCTTGCTCTCAACTTCTGCAAACGTATCTTGCAGCACATAACACACATCCACAGATTAATCTGGTCTGGGACCACATTCTGAGTGGCTCTAGTAGCTCTACAGAATTTCTAGAGCAGAGAGGGCCATTAGTGAGAATGTTTGACAGATTAAGGCTCTATTGGAAAGCCAATAAGGAAACAATGGATGTGTTTCCTATTTTTGAACCACTATATTTCATAAAACTAAGAACCCTTGATTATAAAATGCATACTTTTATGCACCCCCCAAAAAACCACTGTCAAACTCTCAGATCACTTACTATAAAACACATTTAGAGATTAAAGAAAGCATAAGATGGGAAAAAACAATGCTCCTTAGGATCATGAATACAGTTCCTACAAGGGATATAAAATAAAGGTAAGTATTAATATAAACAACTACTTAAGAAATTATGATGAACAACATATAAAAATTATACTAAGGAAATTTGTTATGGGAATAGGTAACATCAGAGTCAAATGTTTAGCATTTTTTATAGTATTTGTCTTTATTTTGGGGGAGACATTTTATCTTTATTCTTTGTCATAGAGCCCCGAATTTCCTCTGGAAAACCATTCCTCTCTCATTCTCTGCCATATGGCCTGGAGTAGTCCTTACTGGCCTACATTGATCAGAATCTCTCACAGTGACTAGTTCAGTGAAGGACTATAACTGAGTGGATGGAATACAGTGAAATATTAGGAAACACTGGGCTCAAGATTCTGAAAAGAAGGAAATTTCCTCTATCCTTCAGGAGTTACTGGGAGAGGTCATTTGGCTACCATCCCACATAATATGGCCTGAGGATGGCGAGTTCCATAGAACCCATGCAGTTATTTGCTGCCACAGGGAGATCCTGTCACTGTCTGGGTGTAACTACATAAAGTCTCAGAGAGGAGAGTCTGACATTTGTTCTGACAACAGAAGTCTGCAGAATTTGTCTACCAGGGAAAATGCTGCATAGGCCCTGTTTTCTCGTGGCTGAGCTGGGCATTTTCATATTCCTTGTGGTTATTTATGGCAAGACCCACTTTCCCCCCAGTGCCTCCTTATTCTGCAGCACAGGAAACAATTTTTTGACCACATATCTAAATTCATAGTCCATATTAAGTTTAATCAATGATAAAGGTATTAGTATAATCACCATATGTCTAATTCTTGTGTCTATCCCTTAGCTGGTTCTAAATTAAGAGGAGAGCAAAGAATTGCTAAAAATGGACTCAAACACAACAACATTATTATCCTTATTTTACATATGAGAAAACTGGGTTTCAGAGAGGATGAACAATTTGCAAAGTCACTAAAAATCTACATATGTGGTAAAACTGGCAATCCAACCCAGGGAACCTCTTATTAACTTTGAAGTCTACATTTTTTCAGTGTGCTCTCATCCATGTATTTCTGTTCATTAAAAATATGCACACTTCATTGACATTCTCTAACAGGATTATAAAAACCATATCTGTGGAGTGGAGGGCAGAAAAAGGAAATTGAACTCAGATTTACTGTGTACTAAGCCATTTTTTCACATTATGTACTTAACCCTCACATCCATCTCCGGGAACCTGCAGCAGTTAAATAAGAAGCAGGTACCCAAAGCTCACATCTATATACTAAGTTGCTCTTAAAGGCCAATATTAGTCTTCAGCTATAAGAATGCTGTTAAAAGTAGAGTATTTACTAACATGGGTTTATCTGCTTAATTCACACACTTACTGAAAAGTTCTTTTCAATGGCACAGAACACAACATCCACACATAGGAACACCCCCGTCCGGCCCACACCAGCACTGCAGTGAACAATGATGGGTCCTGTAAGGTGACTCTTCCTCACAAAACGAACATATTTGATAAAACCATCTACTGAGGCAGGAGTGCCATGGTCTGGCCAGTTGGTGAACTGCAATTGTTTTACAAAGTGACTTATTCCTGTCTGTTGAGTAAGGAAGAGAGAGGGAAAGGAAGTGAGAGAGAGGGAGAGAAAAGGAAGTGGGAGAGAGAGAAGAGAGATTTATCAACCTTTTATATTAGAGATCTCATTTCAATTTCTAATATACCAGTAATAATGATAATAATGGCTATATGGTAACACAATAAAAAATACGAACACTAACAGGTAACACGAATTGAGCACTTATGTTCCCAGTATTGTGCTAGGAACTTCACATGTATTATCTCTTAATTCTCACATCGATCCTGGGAGGTGGCACTATGTACATTTCATTCTCATTTTACAGATAAAAACATAAGGATTAGAGTGATTGAGAAATGTATGCTAGGTCAGGAGGCTTACATGTTTACAGCTGGGATTGTCATTCAGGCCTCCTGAACCCAAATTGACTATCTTCCTTCTGCACCGTGAGGTTGCAGAAAAAAACAAGAATCCATCTATCTTAGCTTAAGTATTATAATACTAAATATTATTAAAACAGGTATGTGCTATCAAGTTGCTTGACTGGGGGCACCAATCTTCTCTGGCAATGAGGATAGGGTGGTTCATGGCCATGTGAGTGGACTATGGCCACCACTTTCATGCTGAGCCCCCTGGAAGTAGAGTCATAAAACTCTCCTCAAGGTTGACAGATAAAACATTTGGAGTTTACCCATCATTCCTTCCAAAGGGATCACACTTTTCCCACTTGAAGTCCTTATTTTACTTCACTGAGGACCCTTCTGGGAAAACTGAGGATGGGTTTCTCACTCTTCTGCTCCCTGCAATGCATCTTTCTTTCCTAAGTTTGAAATAGAAAACTCAAGTCTGAATCATTAGTACATTAAACTCAGTGATGAAAACAATACTTGAAAATCCTGTGAAGGCATGAAGTTTAGGATAACCCTCACCCTATCACATATTTCAGGGATTAAATCTCTCCTGCTACTGTTGACATTAAGAGTCTGCAAAAAGGTGGGCCTCACTTCACCGCTTTCCTGACCCTATGCCATAAGGACAGAACCCCTGATGCAGATTCTCCAAACCTGAATCACATGGTTCTGAAGCTTGTGAGCCTCAGCCCAAAGGCTGCTGTCCTATACCCCCTTGCCAATACTCCATAAATGGACCCCAGAATTTGAGTCCCTGCAGAGATATCATTCATCTGTCCCTCCGACCTGGCCTATATTCTCCAAGCATACTGTCCTGCTGCCACAGCATGTATCACATGGCATTTGGAATTGATGTGCTTGGTGTCTTCCTTCCACACTAGACTGTAGGTACTCCAAGAGCTGAGACTGTGTCTGTTTCATATCTCCAGCACCTGACATAATACCTGGTTAATAGGAAGGAATCATCAGGTGTTAGGGAAATTCAGGATGAGGCAAATCCCCAGGTACACAGAGCAAGCACAGTGCCCAGCACATAGCCAGTAAGTTCTGTATCTGTGTCAGCCATTATTAATCTTGAGGTACCTGCTCCTCAGTCTGGACTCTGACCCTCCTCATGCTCCTCAAGTTTATCTTTTCCCATCCTTTTCTAGTCCTCTATCTCCTCAACTTCTCCCTTTGCACTCAAGTTCCCCATCTCACAGTAATCTCTTGGAATCCCTAATTACCTCCCTAAATATTTCTTCCATTTCCTTGCCTTGTCTCTCATAGGCACTTTACTCTCTGTGGGCCTCTATGATCAAGGCTACCTGTTCTCCTTTGCCCAAGTACCACAGAGAACAGAGATTAGGTTACCTACTGCTTGCTTTCCACTCCTGTTTCCAGTGTACAAATAAACTCCCTCTTCCTTCTGAGTTTTATACCTCTTAGCTTCAACTACTTCTCCTTTCCATCTTTTTTATTTGGACAATTCTTAATCCAGATGTTACCTCCTCCAGCAAACCCCCAAAACTCCAAATAATGCTAAGTACTTCCCTTCCACACCCCCAAACCCTCCATACAGATCTCAATATTACCACTAAGCACAGTTCCTTGGAAGGAATGATCAGTGAACATACAAAACTCTCCACTCAGTAAGCAGTAACAGTGCCTGGCACACTGATTAGCACAACTTAAGAATTCAATACATATCTGTCTCACTTGGCAGAAGCAGCCAAAGAAACCTCCTGGGATTAGATAACTTCCAATACTTGCTCTCCTTGCCCCATCTCCCCTTTTCAATTTTTCCTCTCTCCAGACAGAGTTTGGTTAAGTACAAGTAGAAGTGGTAGTGTCTTAGTTTCTGGTACCAGAGAGAATTAAAAATAAGTAATTTAAAAAGTATTCCCAATCTATATCTTATTGTACTCCTAATTTATCATCTTGATACATGTGCTCATATAATAAAATATATATGTCATACTGATTTTACAAAACTTACAGACTTCCTCACAACTTGAAGTATTCGAATGATGAAATATTGAAGTATCTGGTAGTTCTCTAGGAAGATTCGACAGTTTTTCAATTCCAAAGGCTTCTTATTGGAAATGGGCCAGTAACGGTGGCATTTGGTAATTCCATCTTCTATCTCTCTGGTTATCATGACGATAACATTAGAATTATTTTCCAAAACCATTTGCCAAAAGTCATCTGTGGTATCTGGCAGTGGTCCTTGGGTAGCAATATAAAAATATTCTTCTCCAGAATTGGTTATTTTAATATAACTAGCATTAATGTAGTCCTTGTTTTCTCCAAGAGGAACACGTGTTGAATCATCTGTTACAAAAACAGAAACATACACCCAGATTTCCTGAAAGCATTTCCTATAGATAAATCCATTTGTATCTTTGGCCAATAGAGGATGGCATTGGAGTTTCTTTCTAAAAGCATTATTTGAGTCCATGAATTTAAATTCCTCCCTCACCAAAACCTATTGGCATGATCTAAGAAATAAACAATTAAGGGAGTTTTCATTCTAATCAATTTGTACTAAACAGAGAAGGATTCTACCAGTATCTAGACACTTTGAGGGACTTCTGTTAGAAATGGCACAGGGAGGATTATGTCAAAGTAGGTACCTACTAGTTTGCAGCTAAACACAGCAAACAAGGAGCCCTCTGAAGGAGCAAATGAGTAACATTCTCCTACAGATCTGGAGTATCAAGACCAAAGCAGCAGGGACTAGGGGAAAAAATACCAACAACCAAGAACTGAGATAGTTGATCAAATACACATACTAGGATTAACAGAATTCTATCAATGCCACACACATACAAAGCAGCCATCTGTTATATTGATCCTCAGCCTCCACTGGTGAAGTGGCATATTAACCAAAGCAAAGACATGGGGAAAGGGTGCTATAAAGAGGATTTGCTCCAAGTAACAGGAGACACACCTAACATAAAGTGTTACAACAAATATGAGAGGGGGAAAATCCAGTTACCTGACTCACTAATAAACTCCACTGGCCCACTTGACTCACTAATAAACTCCACTGGCCTGGGTGTTCTGGGTGTTCCTGCACAGCAACATCTAGAGCTCTGGCTCTGCCACTGTTCCCACACAGAGAGAGTAAATGACCTCAGAAAAGGAGAAACCTTCCTGCCATGTAGCTGTCACACCAGTAACCTGTCCCTACTACACATGGATCACTTACCTATCAAATATGCTATGACCAAGATAATTGAAAAGGAGTTTACATAATATATGACAGAACCCTTCTCAAATTCCAACATAGCAAACACAAACCATCCCTTGTAAATATGAATAAATAGGAAGAACAATTTCTAGATACATAAAGATATATGGTACTTCACAAAAGGAGACCATTCTGCAGAATCATAGCAAATGTCTTCCTTTCTATTAGAGGAAATAATGCTTTAAAAACTCCTATTTATATTTTATATATAAATAATTTATACAATTCAACACCAAATAAAGAAAAACAAACCAAAAAAATCCCACAAACAGCTCAATTTAAAAATGGGCAAAAGGACCTGCATAGACACTTCTCCAAAGAAGACATAGAGAGGGCCCAGAGGTACATGAAAAAAGTGCTCAATGTCACTAATCATCAGAGAAATGCAAATTAAAATTACTATGACATACCACCTCACACCTGTCAGAATGGCTACCATCAATAAATCAACAAACAAGTGTTGGTGAAGATGTGAAAAAAAGGGAACCATAGTGTACTATTGGTAAAAATGCAGATTTGTGGAGCCACATGGCAAACAGTATGAAGTTTCCTGAAAATTTTTAAATGGAACTGGCTTTTGACCCAGTGATCCATCCCACTTCTAGAAATATAACCTAAGAAACCCCAAACACTAATTTAAAAGAATATATGCACCTCTATGTTCATGCCACATTATTTATAATAGTCAAGATCTGGAAGCAGTCCAAGTGCCCATCAGTAGATGAGTGGATAAGAAAACTATGGTGCATTTACTCAATGGAACACTGTTCTTCCATAAAAAAGAAAACCTTACCTTTTGTGATAGCATTGATGGACCTAAAGATTGTGGGTCTAAGTGAAATAAACAAGTCAGAGAAAGAAAAATACCACATGATCTCACTTATATGTGGAAAATAATGAACAACACAAACTGATGGACAAAATAGAAACAGGGGCATGGAACAGACTAACAGCTGTCAGAGGGGTGGGAGTTTGGGGGACTTGATGAAAGAAGGTGACAGGATTAAGCAAAAACAAAACAAGACAAAACAAAACAAAACATACAATGAGGTCTTTCCAGAAAGTTTATAGCCATGTAATATGAAAAATAGAGATATTTACTGAAGAAGATACAAGATACAAACACATTGTACAAAGGATAAGGATGCCTCAGTCCCCTTCAAAGTAGGCACCTTGGGACCTCACACAATTCTCCTAATCACCATCAGCTGCTGCTTTGTAGTTTCCTGAATCTCACTGAAGGTCTGAAATCTGTTCCCTTTCAAAGGTGATTTTAGTTTCAGGAAAAGCCAGAAGTCTCAGGGCACCAAATCTGGTCTGTAATGGGGCTGGGTCAACTAGGTGATTTGATGTTTTATGAAAAAACTCTGCAGGATACGTGATGCATGAGTGAGTGCGTTGTTGTAATGAAGCTGCCAATCACCAATTGCCCATAGCTGCAGACCGCTGAATCATCCAAATAGTTTCAGTGGAAGAATGTTCAAGCTTAATGCAAAATTTGATGCAGATTGGTTGCTCTACTTACTCAGTCATTTTGAATGTGACAGCCACACAGTACACATGCTCACTCAACATTATCTACCAACCCCAATGAATAGTATAGTGAAGTCATCATTGTTCATGCATACATATTTCAGTCTGCTGCTCTTCAGTTTGGCTGCCAGATTACATTGATATCATGCATACCAAGAATGTGGATGAAAAGAGACATTGCATTGGGTGATGGGTACACCATGCAGTATGCAGATGATGTTTTGTTAAGTTGTATGCTTGAAATCTACTTGGTTTTGTAAACCAATGTCATCCCAATAAACTCAGTGAAAATAAGAACTCTTATTTGTATTTTAAATGAAATCCAAGAGAATATTATGTTATCATTTAAAAGGATATCTGTTTATTTATATAAATATGCTACACTATTAAATTGTAAAGGAGGTAATAAGAGAATTATAGTGAGACCTTTCATTATATATATAAATAATATATATACACACATATATATACATACACACACACACATGAATCAAATATAAAAATATAATAAACCAAAAACCTAGAAGCATTAATCAAAATGCTAACAGTGGCTATTTCATTATCTAATTTTTATAGTAAATATGAACTACTTCATGATAGAAAAGCATTTTTTAAATTTTCAAAATGGAGATTAAATCTGTGAAAATTAAATAATCCAAAATAATAAAAGCTTGTTTTCGGAAAAAAAGCACAATTACTCAGTGGGTGATGTCAGCATCATGGTGGAGTAGAAGATTCCATTGTTTCTCCTCTTAAAATGACAAGATGATTACAATTCAAAAAAGGATCCCCTGCTCAACACACAAAGATGTCTGAAAGATCCACCCATCAGAATGGAACTAGACAGCCTTATGCTAAGTGAAATAAGCCATGCTGTGAAAGACAAATACCATATGATCTCACCTTTAAGTTGAACCTAATCAACAAAACAAACAAGAAGAAAAAGATAACCAGAGACATTGAAATTAAGAACAATCTGACAGTAACCAGAGGGGAGGGAGGTATGGGGCAGATAATGGGGAAAGGTGGGAAGGGTTTTCTGAAACAACTATAAAGGACTCATGGATGAAACCAAGGGGGGGAATCAGGGGAGGGAGGTGAGGATGGCTGGAGTGGGGGGTGAGGAGTGGGGGGTAAATGCAGACAACTGTACTTGAACAACAATAAAACAATTTTAAAAAGAGTGTCTGAAGGTGGGCAAATTGAAATGAACAGTAGAGGCTGACAGGCAGAAGGATTAGGACAGTCACTGCAGATGCAGTTCACCAAGGCTCCAGTGAGGGCAGCAGTGGAGGAATCTGGCTGCAGTACTCGCATTTGAACCTGGAGAGAAAGAGAGGCAAAGGCAGTGGTTCCTGAGAAAAGGTATCTCCTTTCCCCTCTCCCCATTGCAGCAGAACCTCCCCCCCTCCGCCCCGCCCTGCCCAGAGATGGCTGGGAAGCTTAAAACAATAGAGGAACTCTGACAGCCATTACTGCAAGAGGAGTAGAGACACACTTGCCTCCATAGCCTTACCCATCCTGACAGAGCCCAGTAAATAAAGCTGAGAAGCCTTCTACAGGGCACTGGTGCCCACAGCTGTTGCTGGCAGTAGGGTGGGGCTGTCTGAATTTCACTTTGCTTCCCTAAAAGAACCAGGTAGAGATCATTGAGATGCCTTAAATTGTACATTGAGGCTGTGAAATCATGAACTTATCCCCATCCCTCTGCCTTCCTCATCCTGGCAGAGATCAATAGAGGCAGTGGAGATGCTTTCCGAAACACAGCAGGGGTGGGCCATTAGTTAAAAGGATGTAGTGCTGAGAGCTCATAATACTAGTTTTCCTCCACCCACCACATACCTCCACCACAGTGGTAGTGTCCCATAAACAAGGTGAGCTGGTTACTACACAAAGAACATCCAGCAACTCAATGGATACACAGCATTTTTCTTAACCAGAATGATGTAGCTGCACCTCAGTCCCAGAGGTGCAGATAGTGTGGGTAAGAGAAAATCAAACTTGTGCTAACACCATCTACTGAAAAACAAAAGAAAAAAGTACCCTATATCTTAACCTGGAGAGCAAAGCACTATTTAAAGAAGAAAAAAGAGGTCACTACCTCAAGTGCCCAGGCATAGAAACAATCCATCTAATACCATGAATAACCAAGTTAACATGGAAACACAGAAAGAAAATGAATTCTCCAGAAACCAAACTCAAAGTTATGGAAGACTGTCACTTAAATGACAGAATTTAAGATTGCAATTATGAAGACATTCAATGAGATAAAAAAGTACTTAGAAAAAAAGTTCAATGATCTCTGGAAGAAAATTAATGAACAAATGCAGTGCTTTACCAAAGAGACTGAAAGTATAAAAAAAATCTGGGGCTAAAGAACTCAATAAATAAGATGAGGAATGCATCAGAATGCATTTGAAACAGCAAACCAGGTAAAAAAGAATTAACTCAAAGATAGAAACTTATATGACCCATGACTATCTGACTCCATTACAAAGAGCAACATAAGCATAATAGATATAGCAGAAGACAGAGAGTAGGAAACAAGAGCAAATAGTCATGCAAGTCAATGAAAACTTCCCAAACCTATGAAAAGAGCTGGATCCTGGAATCCAAGAAGCTAACAGGAAACCTACTTATCTCAATGCAAAAGACCTCCTTCAAGACACATTATATTAAAACTATCAAAAGTTCATGAAAAAGAATGTTCAAGGCAGCAAGGGGAAGGGAACAAGACTGTAACCTTCAAAGGAAATCCCATTAGATTATCATTAGCTTTTTCAGGAAAAACCTTACAAGCTAATCGACAGTGGAATTAAATATTCAAACTATTGAAAGAGGGAAACTACCAGCCAAATAGAATATATCCAGTAATATTATCCTTTAGGTATGAAGGAGAAATAGACTTTCCCAAAAAAATAAGAGCTGAGGGATTTTACCACCACAAGACCTGTATTATAAGAAATTCTAGAACAAAAAGACAAAAGTATACAAAACTTTCATATGACAGAGAGACCAAAGCAGAAAAATGCAACTTTTTTCAGAATAGAGTATTAACTATAGCATGAAGGTTAAAGGGGAAAAAAAGAAGTTTTTAAAAAGACTATAACTTTTGAAATTTGGAAATAAGCACACAACAATTAAAAGGCTAATTTGTGACAACAAAAGTATAAAAGGGGAGGAGAAAAATAACTGAACTTGCACAGGTGAATAAAAATAAAATGCAATCAAAATAAAAAGGACTATTGTATGTATGAAACATTTTTTACATAAGACTAATGGCAAACACAAAACCAAAATACTATTAGAAACAATAAAAAATATAGTAAAGTTGTAGGATACAAAATCAATATACAAAATCTATTGCATTCCTATATACTAACAACAAAATATTAGAAAAAGAAATAAATAAAACAATCCCATTTACAATTGCAATACAAAAGATAAAATACCTAGTAATAAATTTAATAAAGGAGGTGAAGAACTTGTACACTGAAAACAACAAGATATTGTTTAAAAATGAGGAAGATACAAGGTATGTTCATGAATTACAAGAATTAATATTTTTAGATGGCCATATTACTGAAAACAATATTCAGACTTAATGCAATTTCCAGCCAATTCCCAATGGCATTTTTCACAAAAATAAAACAAAACAAATCTCAAACTTACATGGACTCCAAAGACCCCAAACAGCCAAAGCAATCCTGAGGAAAAAATTAAAAAGCCTGAGGTGTCATACTCCCTAACTTCTTATTATACTACAAAGCTACAATAATCAAAACAGTATGTACTGGTGGAAAAAGAGACACACAGACCAATAGAACAGAATTGAGAGCCCAGTAATATGGGAAACTAACTTTCAACAAAGGTGTCAAAAACATACAATAGGGAAAGTCGTTTCAATAAATGATATGGGGAAAACTGGAAAGCCACATGTAAAAGAATGAAACTAGACTGCTATCTGATACTGCACACAAAAATTAACTCAAAATGGATTAAAGACCTAAAACAATAGAATACAAAGAAGAAAACATAAGCACTAAACTTATCCACCTGGGATTCAGAGGGTTTTTTGTGAACTTGACCAGGCAAGGGAAATTAAAAGAAAAATGAATGAGACTACATTAAACTAAAAAGCTTCTTCACAGCAAAAGAAACCATCATCAAAACAAAGACAATCAACCAAATGGGAGAAGATATTTGCAAATGATGTGTCTGATAAGAGGCTATTATTCAAAATACATAAAGAACTCATACAACTCTACAATAAAAGAGCAAAAATCTGATTAAAAAATAGGCAGAGGACATGAATACTTACTTTTCCCAGGAATAAATACAGATAGCCAACAAACATAGGAACAGATGTTCACATCATTAGTTATAAGGGAGATGCACATCAAAACTGCAGTGAGATACCACCTTGCACCTATTAGAATGTCTATTACCATTAAGACAAGGAATAACAAGTGTTGGGGAGAATGTGGAAGAAAAGAGCCCTCGCATGCAGCTAGTTGGAATGTAAATGTAAATTGGTGCAGCTACTATAGAAAACAGTATGGGAATTCCTCAAAAAAATAATGATAGAGGGGAGAAAACTGTACTGAACAATCATTAAAATAAAATTGAAAAAAAATAATGATAGAACTATCATAAGACCCAACAATCCCTCTTCTGGGTATTACCTGAAAATTTTGAAGACACTTATTCATAAAAGCATATATATATATATCTCCTTATGTTCATTGCAGCATTACTCATAATAGCCAAGACATGGAAAAACCCAAGTATCTTTCAACGGATGACTGGATGTGGTACACATATGAGGTCTGCCCAGGAAAAGCCCAACCATTGTTAATATAATGAGAATGATTTGAATGACATCAATGCAAAGTGTCAGCTAAGGACAGTGGACTGGAATGTGCATGCATGAGCAATGATAACTCCACTGTGCTAGTCTGTGGGGCTGGTTGATGCCATTGAGTGAGCATGTTTACTGTGTGTCTATGGCATTCAAAATGACTGAATGAGAACATCAAATCTGTATCAAGTTTTGTGTTGAGCATGAACATTCCTCCATGGGAACTATTCAGATGATTCAGAAGGCTGCAGCTATAGGCAACTGGTGATTTGCCTTGCTATGTACAATGTTTCTTGTGTATTGTATATTCTTCAATAAATGTCTCTATCATAGTACATAGCTGGATACCTTCTGGAAAGACCTTGCATACAATGGTATACTACTCAGTCATAAAAGGATGAAATATTACTATATGCAACAACATGGGCAAATCTTGAGAGCATTATGCTAAGTGAAATAAGTCATATATAAAAGGACAAGAACCATATAATATCACTAATGTGGGATATAATACAAAAAGCAATAAATGAATAAACAAAGCAAACTCATAGATATAAAGAAGAGATTTGTTGGTTAGCAGATGGAAAGAGTGGTGGGAGGAGGGCAAATAGTGTAAAGTGGGTCAAATATATGGTGATGGAACAAGACTACACATCCAGTAATGAGCACGCATAGAGTACACAGATGTCATGTTATGAAGTTGTATACCTGAAATTTATATAATGTTATTTATCAATGTTATCCTAATAAATTTTATAAAAATAAATTTTAAAAAACAGTCTAACTCAGTTAAAACCCTTAAAGTGAGAAGCGAACAGAAAAACAAATTAGTGATTTGGAAAACTAGCATAAGGAATTTTCCCAAAACTTGGATAAAATGATGAAAAAAATAACAATAATGCCTAAAATGTAAGGAGGCAGAACACATAAAGGAAATATGTAAAATGAATTTCAGAAGAAAAGTATAAAACACACAGCAGGAAAGAAGTAACTCAAGTGATCATAGGAGAAAAGAAGGGATAGTAATAGAATAGATAGTAAAACAAAGAATTCACACCAGGTCCAAGCAGCATGGTATATACTCTGCATGCATCACCTCATCTAAACTTCAATACGATCCTTTAAAATAAATACATAAATAAAAACTTCAATATAATCCTTTGAAGAAGGCATATTATTATTCATGTTTTTCAGATGAGGAGCCTTTCACTCAAAGTGGCTAAGTAATTTGTTTCATATTACACAACAATCCTCCTAGATTCCACAGTCCACAGATAATTCCATGATCTGCTTCCCTTCAACTAAGACTCAAGCTTGCAAATGGAAAGGCCTTACCTAGTGTCAGATGACATTAGTGAAGAGAGCCACTAAAACCTTGAGACTAGCAGAGCATAAAGTTAGAGAAAGAAAGCAAAAACTGCACTAGTGGATCACTGGAGGTAAAATAGAGTTATGCTACTCACATTTCCAGCCCTGGGTTCCTGAATCCTGGCTATAGCAGAAATTGTACCATATCTTGGACACCAATTTGAAATATACTCATATACAACTCCCTAGAGAACATTTCTTCAGGCCTGTGATGCACAGCCACCTAGCTGGCACTGTAACTGAGTCTTCAAAAGGCCATTCAACCATTATATCAGGCCAGCTGCTTCAGGATGATGAGGAATATGGTAATCCTAGTGAATTGTATGAGCATGAGCCCACTGCCACAAATCATTTGCCTTAAAGTGAGTTCCCTGTGCTGTGTGGAATATCATAACAGTGGATAAAGCATTCTGTAGGTCCATGGATGGTAGATATGGTGGAAGCATTGTATCCAAGGAAGGCAAATCTATACTCAGTGTGTATTTCAGTATGAATAAAGCACTGTTCCTTCTATGACAGAAGCAGTCCAATGTAATCAAGCTGCCATCAGAAAGCTGGCTGTGACCTCAGAAAATGCTGCCCTACTGGGGCCTCAGTGTAGGTCTCTGCTGCTGGCAGATTGGGTACTCAGCAGCAGCCACAGCAAGGTCAGTCTTGGTGAGTGAAAGTCAATGCTGCTGATCCCATGCATAACCTCTATTCCTGCCAGCATGTCTATTTTGTTTCTGGGTCCCTGGGCACTGGCAGGAATGGCCAGGAAAGAGGCTGACTGATATCCACAGAATGGGCTATGGTCACTTACTACAATCCTTTGCACACTTTAGTGAACACTCTCATGGGACATAAATATCTTCATGTTTTGGGGTTGTTGGGCTTTGTGTTTGTTTGTTTGTTTGTTTGTTTGCCCATTCAGAGAAGTCTAGCCATATACCTCTTCCCCAGACCTCCTTGTAACTAATTTTTCAATTATGTTCCTTCCAAATCCCTAACCATGCAGCTAAACCATTGGCTGCAGTCCATGAATTGCTACAGATTTGACCTCTGGTCATCTCTCTTTTATTCAACGTAAAAGAATACCAAGTACACTGCTTAAAGTCCTAGCAACTGGGAGGATTTCCCTTCATCATTGTCCTTCAGGGATGTTCCACAAAAGGGGCCATTGTGCTGCTGCTGTCTACTTCCAGGTGGTGCCTCCATAACATGTAGAATCATCTGTGAATGAAGACCCAGTTTTCTCTCCTTCAGTTAAATGATCATTAGGAATGCCTCATGAGGCCACAGATAGAGGCTAGGAAGAAGAAGGTGATACAGCAAGAGAGGGACCACAGGCATTCGGCTGCTTTATGTAACTTCCATGCACCTTCATGGCCTGCTCAAGCCCGACCTTCTACATACCACTTCCACTAGAGGATGGAGCCCTGCTATGCAAGCATACCTTTCTGGCATGACGGCCCATGGGTAAGTGTTCAGTACTTATTAAGGCCCAGTAGTAAATAAAAAGCTGTTCTTCAAAAGAAAAGTAGTTCTAAGCAGATATTGGTAGGGCTTTGCTCCAAAATCCCTTGGGTCTGAGCTGTAGGGGCAGCATATAGAAGCTGGCAAAGGCTTCAAACAGTATCCCTACCTTCCACTGACATTGCATCTGCTGGATTATATGGCTCATGTGGCAGAGAAGCTTGCACATGGACCTGTTGCAGGGCCTTCTGTTATTCTGAGCCCCACTCAGAACAGTAGCTCTTAGAGTCTGTTAGTATATGAGCCAGAGTATCACACCCAAATGAGGAATATGTTGCCTCCAAAGTCCAAAGAGGTCCACTAGGAATTGTGTCTCTTTTGGCTATAGGAGGGGTCAGAGGCAACTTCTTAACCTTCACCCTAGAAAAGATTGTTTTGGCATGCCCCTCATACCACTGGATCTCTAGATATTTCACCAAAGTAGAAGGCCACTGAATTTTTGTTGGATTCATTTCCCACTCTCTGATATACAAAGGTCTTACCAGTAAGTCCAAAAGTAGATTCATGTGCTACATAAAGATGTTTCAGTCAGCAATGAATCACACATATGACAAAGATCTCATAAGATTATAATGAAGCCAAAAAATTCCTATTACCCAATAACATCATAGCAGTCCCTGGTAACATTGTAGCATAACACATTACTCATGTCTGTGATCATGCTCGTGTTAACCAACCTACTGTGCTGCCAGACATAAAATACCACACACCATATTTTTACTGTACCTTTACTATGTTTAGACACACTCTCATTTACCATTGTGTTACAATTGCCTACAGTATTCAGTACAGGTTGGTAGCCTGGAAGCAATAGGCTATACCATATAGCCTAGGTATGTAGTAGACTACACCAACCTACATGTTGTGTAAGTGTACTCTGAGATGTTTGCACAGTAATAAAATTGCCTAATAACACATTTCTCAGAACATATCCCTGTCATTAAGAAACATATGACTGTAGTTACTTGCTATTCTTGCTCTCTAGGTTCAGTCAGCATAATGTCATCAATATAATAGACCAATGTGATGTCTTAAGCAAGAGAAAGGTAATCAAAATTCCTCTGAACTACGGCATAACTGAAAAGTTGGTATACCCAAGGTAGGCTTCTGGTACTATTTACTAACTGGGATGGAGAAAAAAGCATTTGCCCAGTCCATAGGTACATACCAAGTACCAAGGAATGTGTATACAATCACGTCTGGTACAGTAGCTGTGATTAGAATTGTTGTCTGCTTAAGCTTAAAATAATCTGCCATCATTCTCCAAGATCCACCTGGTTTCTGAACAGGTCAAATAGGTGAGTTGAATAGAAATGTAATGGGAACCACTATCCCTGCATCTTTGAGTCCTTGATAGTGTTACTAACCTTTCTGCATTCTTTCTAGGAATGCAGTATTTCTTTTAGCTTACTATTTTCCTTGCTGAAAGCATATTTAGGAGCTTCCAGTTGGCCTTTTCCACTATAATATCCCTCACTCTGCAGATTAAGGAACTAATGTGGGGATCCTTACAACTGCTAAGTATTTCTATTCCAATTACGCATTCCCCAGTGGGGAAATAACTATAATGGCCCAGGACCTACTGGATCCACTGTAAAATGGACCTAAGATAAAAATTCATTGATACTCTGACCTCCATTAGCACCACTTTAATTGGTAGGACACAGTGATGTTTTGGGTCTCCTGGAATTAGTGTCAGATTAGTGCCAGTGTCAGCAGTATTGACAAAGAAGACTCTCCAGAGTTTAAGGTTTGATGTGCTCATCTTCATTGGGATCTTTCCATATGTTTCCATTCCAAACTTCAGGATCTCATACCTTCTCCATTGGTACCATAATTTCAACAGGAAACACTCTATAAGGTTACGAACTCACTTTGCATTGTAATTCAGCTATTTGCAAGATGAGTCTCTGGGTGTGATTTTCAGCAGTCCCAACTCCACGGCTACAGGACATAAGGGTTTCTTTCAGGGAAGACATAAAAACTTTTAGGTCACTTATGTGATGCTTGAGCTGGAAATTCAAATCCCTGAAATCATTTTTTCTTACCTTATTTTGTCTAGCACAATTGGGACGAAATTGCTAATCTCATTATACTTGTTAGTCTGACAAAAATGTTCTAATTTATCAAATACACAGACATACAGAACCTTGCTTCTTATAAGTATTTGAGTAGGACTATAAAGCTGGGAGATTTTGTGCCACTTCATGCCATGGATTACCAGTGCTCTCTTTACAAACTGAAAATAGTTATTAATGCCTTTATATATTTTCAGATTAGGGAATAAATTAATAAAACTCATCTTTAAGATACTGATCCTCTAGAACCACTCTTGATACCAAAATTGTATTTGTTACTGTTCTACAGAGAATTAGAATCAACAGGCTGTATGTATACAGTGAAAAATTTATTTTAAGAAATCAGCTCACACAACTGTGGGGCTAGCAAGTCTGAAATCTGCAGGGCAGGCTGTCAGGCTGAAGATTCAGAGAAGAGTTGTTGCAGCCTTGAGTCTGGAAGGCAATTTGTAGGCAGAATGACTTTTTCCTCTAGGGGATGTCAATCTTTTTCTCTCAATGCCTTTAACTGATTGAAGAAAGTTCATCCATATATGAAGGGTAATCTGCTTTATTCAAAGGATACTGATTTAGAGACTCAAGATGGTAGAGGACTGAGTGAAAGCTAAAAAAAGAAAACTAGAGAGAGCTGCATACAGAGTTTGAGACTATATCAACTATTTAGCCCATCTCTAACTAAACAACTAATGAATCAGAACGAAGACCTCAGATGAAGGGAACATGGAAAGAAGGGGGAATGGTAGAAAACAAGACTTGCAAAACAGTTTTTGGATGAGAATTTAAGTGCTAAAAATGATTTCTTGAAAGCATAAAACACAGGAAAACCTATTAATAGTCTGAAAAAATAATTAATATAGGGAAGCACTATTGCTTAATGGTTAAATGTAGGTTTAAATTCCAGATCTATCTTCTATTTGCAGTATGACTGTAGGGAAAGTAATTAGCCTGTTTTAGCCATTTTGTAAAACAAAGATACTAAGAGTACCAACATCATAGAGTTGTGGTGAGGATTAAATGAATTACCACCTATGTGGGACTTAGATCAGTGCTGAGCACATATAAACATATTATTATCACTATTATTATTGCTGCTGTTATTGGTGGTGATATTAATAGAAACAAACATTAAACAATCACTAAAGTATGAATCTTTGTTGAATCTCTCCCTTAGAGAACTGGTATTTTCCCAGCTATCATATTATAATGATAAACTGTACTAAATATAAAAGGTATATTTTTGCACTCAGTCACAAACCACACTTTTAAACAAACTACTGAGGTATAACTGGTCTACATGAAAGCATCACTACAGTAAAGGTAATTTAACATTTCCATAACTACTACAATATTCTCATGTCCCCAATATCCTCTTATTTCATCTGTGTTCATACATCCCCAAAGTCTTTTGAGTATCCTAATCTCCTCTTCTTATAAGGACACCAATCATGTTGGATTAGGGTCTACCCTAGTGGGCTCATTTTAACTTAGTCACCCCTTTAAGTACAGTCAGATTCTGAGGTCCTGGGAGCTTGGGCATACAAATTTACAGGAACATACAAATTTAGAGGAACTCAATTCAGCCTATAATGTACAGTATATACTCCTTCAATTGGCTTTTTTCATTCCACATAATTATTTTGACTATATACAACATTATTTAATGTTGTTGAATGTATCATTAGTTTGCTTTATATTTATTTATTTATTTTTTTGCCAGGCAATATTCCATTCTATGAGCGTATCACATTTGTTTATGTACTCTATTAATGAACATCTGCTTGTTGTCAGTTTTTGGTTATACAAAATAAAATTGACATGAGCATTTGTGTTCACCTTTATAAGAACATATGATTCTATTTCTCCTAAGAAAATATATAGGAGTAGAACTGTTGAACCATATGGTAGGTAGATGGCTAACTTTACAATAAATTGTTAAGCTCTTCATTGTAATGGGTGGGAAAAATATATTACTATACTTTTCACTTTCATTTTCTTAATGATTAATCATGTTGAACATCTTTTCACATATTTGTCACCTGTATACCTTCTTCAGAGAAGTGATTGATCAAATATTTTGCTCACTTATTCTTGGCTTATGTATCCTCTTATCAAGTTGTAGGAATTCTTTATGTATTCTAAATATAAGTCCTTTGTCAAATAAATGTTTAGAATGTATTCTTCTCCAAGTCTGTTACATGTCTTCTTATTTTGTAACAGTGTACTTTGAAGGGCAATATATATATTTTTTTAATTTGATGAAGTCCCATTTGTTTGTTCTTTTATAGTTCAGGGTTTCTGTTAGAAACTCTATTTAGAAACCCTATTCAGAAACTATATTTAGAAATCCCATTTAGAAAACTTTGCCAAACCCAAAGACACTAAATTTTTATGTTAGGTTTTCTTTAGAAGTATTATGGCTTTAATGCTTACATTCAGGCTTATAATCTATTTTGAATCTTTGTAGAGAGTAAGGGTCATAGTTCATTTTCTGGTACAAGAATATGCAATTATCCAGAACCATTTATTGAAAGATTATCATTTGCTTTCTGACTTTCAACTTTAAAATCAGTTATAATTATCTATTCTTCCCTCCTTATGTGATTGTAGAAAACATTTGATGAAAAATGTCTAAACCAACCAAAGAGGTAAAAGACTGGTACTCAGAAAATTATATAATACTGAAGAAAGAAATCAAGGAAGACACAAACAAATGGAGGCTTGTATCATGTTCATGGATTGGAAGAATTATCATCAAAATGTCCATACTACCCAAAACAATTTATAGATTCAACACAATCCCTATTACAGTATCAATGACATATTTCTCAGACATAGAACAAACACTTCAAAAATATATATGGAACCATAAATGACCCTGAATATCTGTAGCAATTCTGAGAAAGAAGAACAAAGTAGGAGGGATCACAATACCTGATATCAAACTATATTACAAGGCCACTGTAATCAAAATAGTCTGATACTGGCATAAAAACAGACACACAAACCAATGGAACAGAATAGAGAGTGAAGAAATAAGCCCAAGTCTCTATGGTCAACAAATGTTTGATAAAGGGGGCAGAAGCATAATATGGAGTAAAAATAGCCTCTTCAACAAATGGTGTTGGGAGAGCTGGACAGCTACATGCAAAAAAATTAAACTTGAACACCAACATACACCATACAGAAAAATAAATTCAAGGTGGAGAAAAGACTTAAGTATAAGTCATGACACCATAAAAGTCCTAGAGGAAAATGTAGGCAGGAAAACCTCAAATATTCCACGCAGCAATATTTTCACTGATATGTCCCCTAGAGAAAATGTACAGTATATACTCCTTCAATTGGCTTTTTTCATTCCACATAATTATTTTGACTATATACAATATTATTTAATGTTGTTGAGTCAAAAGGGACATAAAGGAAAAAATAAACAAATGGAACCACATCAAACTAAAAAGCTTCTGTATGGCTAAAGAAAGTAGCATTAAAATGAAAAGAGAACCAACTGTATGGGAAAACATATTAGCCAATGATTCCTTGGACAAGGGTTTGGTATCCAAAATATATAAAGAACTCACATGACTCCACTCCAGGAAGACAAACAACCCATTTAAAAAATGGGTGAAAGACCTAAATAGAAACTTCTCCAAGGAGGACATACAGAGGGCCCAGAGACATATGAAAAGGTACTCAGCATCACTAGCCAACAGAGAGATTCAAATGAAAACCACAATGAGACACCATTTCACACCAGTCAGATGACCATCATAAACAAATCAACAAACAACAACTGTTGGAGAGGTTGTGGAGAAAAGGGAGCCTTAGTGCACTGTTGGTGGGAACACAGACAGGTGCAGTCACTGTGGAAAACAGTATGTAATTTCCTCAGAAAACTAAAAATGAAACTGCCTTTTGATCCAGCAATTCCACTGCTGGGATTATATCCTAGGAACCTTGAAACACCAATCCATAAGAATCTATGCATCCCAATGTTCACAGCAGCACAATTTACAATAGCCAAGTACTGGAAGCAACTTAAGTGCCTATCAGTAAATGAATGGATCCAAAAACTATGGTACATTTACACAATGGAATACTATGCAGCAGAAAAAAAGAAGGAGCTCATACGCTTTTCAACAGCATGGATGGAACTTCAGAGTGTTGGAAACTGCCCTGCCTGGTTTCAGAAGCTGTAACCTGCCATAGCTAAGGCTGAGTAAAAGACCTTGGGACCATAAGCCACTAAGGAGACAAAGCTTATATTCCTGGCAGGGGCACTGCCTCCGTCTCCTTTACTTCACCCTGCTTGACCCCTGGTGGATGACAGGTTAGCCAGTGGTAAGATTCCTCAAGGGAGAGATGACCTAAGACAGGCATGGTCATAATGTGGCCATCGGGGAAGGACTTCAGGGGCTATAGAAAAAGGGGGTGATGGACCCTTACCCCTCGGCTTTGATATAGCCTGAGTCCTCATTCTGTCTGCAAGAAGTCTCCTAATCTCTTGGCTGCCTTACTTCCCCTGCCTGACTTAATCTGAAACAATGCAGGGTGCAGTCCTGTGCTAGAAATGTCAGGTTTCCTTGGCAATCAGGCCTAAGAAAAGAATGCATAAAATTGTGTGAAACCTGCTTTGCTAAGAATGCCTTCAAGTTAAATGATAAGGGTCCAAGCATAAAATGAGTTTGTTTCCCAAAGTTCTATGGCCCTTTGGCTATCTGACCCTGACTCTTAATAAGCCCTCATAGTTCTTTGAGTGTTATCTATTGTTTGATCATTATTGCCTGACAATGGTTGATGAGCTTTACATATAAGCTCTGTATTCCTGTGCAAGTTAAACCCAATAAAAGTCCATTGAGGAGCAGGCTGTAGGCCCTCATCCTTTGAGAGATTGGCCACTTTTCCTTCCCAAGCAGATCATTTCTTGGTAGATTTATTCTCATCCATGACAAGTGGGGGGGAGTCCTCTGGACAAAGCACCCCAACAGGAGAGCATTATGCTAAGTGAAATAAGCCAGGTGGCAGAAGACAAATACCATATGATTTCACCTTTAAGTGGAACCTAAACAGGCAAGCAGAATATAACCAGAGACATTGAAATTAAGAACAATCTGATAGTAATCTTGGGGAGGTGGGAGGGGATATTGGGGGGAAAGGTGGGAAAGATTTTCAGGAACAATTATAAAGGACATATAGACAAAACCAAGGGGGATGGAATCAGGTGAGAAAGGTGAGGATGGCTGGGTTGGGTGTGGAGTGGTGGGGGGTAAATGCAGACAACTGTACTAATCTAAGAAAAGTGTAAAAATAGCAAGAATAATATTAATTTAGCACACTGGAATTTAAAACATTAGAAACATTGAAAACCAAAGCAATTATTTTGTTAAAAAATCTTATCAAGAGTAGTCTGAACAGTGTTTGCCTCTTCTTTTCATTACATGACTAACAATACAGGCTGAGCATTTCCATGTCTTGATGAACTATCATACTTCCTTCCTAGTTTGGATCAGTTCCCACCATTTTATCCTTTGCACTTTCACTGCGGTGGAACAGCACCTTGAGTTCCTTTATTGTGAAGGTTGTGCCACCCCTACTTCCTTTAGGATACATTTATCCTTTCTGTCACAAATGCTTTCCTCATTTATGCCAATAAATTCCCCTTTAACAAGGTCTGGCTTCATATCTGGAGTATCTTCAGTGGTGGCAATGCTAACATTTTCCTCGTCAGCTATTTCTTCTATAACTCTATTTACATTCTCTTAGAATTTTACTTCCACTGTTATCACTTTTCCTTTTTTTATGCAATTTCATCTTTTTTGTCAATTCCTTCTTTTGATTTTTAAACATTTTATTTATTTACTTATTTTTAAGATTTTATGTATTTATTTTTAGAGAGAGAGGAAGGGAGGGAGAAAGAGAGGGAGAGAAACATCAATGTGTTGTTGCTTCTTGCATGCCCCCTACTGGAGACCTAGCACAACCCAGGCATGTGCCCTGACTGGGAATCGAACTGGTGGCCCTTTGGTTTACAGCCTGCACTCAATCCACTGAGCTACACCAGCCAGGGCTTCTTCTTTTGATTATCCATATCCAGTAAAATGTTATGTCATTTTATCATTGAAAGATAAGGAAGCAACAACAGCTGCATACTTTGCTGTGTTTATGTGAGCTGAATAATCAGCACAGAGTGACAACTCTGCTGAAATATTTGAAAAGAAGTGACATGATTAGTTACTGATCATGATGCACATCTGTTACATAGTGCTTTGTGGACAGAAAGTTAGAAATTTATGCTTTATGTAATTACTCATAGTTAATATGTCATGATTACTGAAATTTCAGTTGTGTCATTGAGGGGTGGTTGATATTTAACTAAACACAGTAACTGGAATTTGTGCATACTTGAGCCATGCAAAGTGAGGACTGCCTGTACTTGCAGTGTCCCAAAATGTGTGAAATCTCCATTTAGTGTACTCAACATTGGAAGAGGAAGGAAAATTAGTTAATTCTTTGGCTTTCTTGATTTTTCTTCAGAAACCTCCTCTATTAATTCCAATAAGTGTGATGAAGAAATCAAAAAAATGTTCTTTGATTGTAACTTATGTAGGCTTATTTTAAATTAAATTACCCTGTGGTATCAGGTAGATAAGTCAGTGAACTTCAGAATAGAACTTGGTTAAATAATATTTGATATTCTTTTAAGATAAAATCAAAGTTTTATATAGTTTTCCATAGTTTTAATCATTTAACTTTACTTTTTCATATCTTTGCATCTTTTTAGTTGTTGCTTTTCTTATACCCAGAATAAAAAAGCCAGATCAAATGTTAAGTATACCCAATATCCTAAGATGAGTTTCTTCTACTCCCAAGAGGCTTATTTTAAAGGCCTGCTTGCATTTAGTTTCCTTGAGGGATAATGACAAATGTAGGAATACAAATTATACAACTGGACCTCTAACCTCTTTTTGGCATTATCTCTTAAAATGTCTAATAATGGTTCATCTAATTTCAGAAATATTCATCAATGCATTTCTGCAGTCTCTATATCAAATATAGCATAATAATCTTGTGAAGGTACTTATTACTTTTACAATTAGAGTTATTTTAGTTCGTTCTCAATGAACCAACTAAAGTGACATATTTATTCAGTGATGGCAGTCACTGTGTTCTACTTTGATTTTTATAATAACCACTTCAAGTCTAGTGGAAGAAACAGGAACATAAATAGATAATTCAAATATAGGTTGGTAAGTGGTAGAGTGTAGTCACAAAATGGTACAGACTATTAGAGAAACACCAAACCTAGCTTTGAGGAAAATAAGGAAGGTCTGGCAGAGCTACTTCTGAGAGACTGCAGGAATTACCTCAGCAAAGAAGGGAGGATGGATGGATGATTCTTGCGAGAACCTCAGGTTCAAAGGCTTAGAGACAAGATGAGAAGAACGATGTGCTTGAGAAAGAAGAAGAAGTGCTATGGGAGAGCTGAAGCTGGAGAGGTAAAATCTAAGCTGTGCTGAAGACCTTTACCATGATAGCAACAGAGAGGCAAAGAACTTTTTACATAAGAGTGAAATGTTGTGATTTGCATTTTAAGAAAATCATTTCAGTAGCTGCTGTTAGTAGATGAGAATAGAGGCAGTGAAGAAGACAAAGACCAGCTGAGACATGAAACAGGCTCAATGTTTAAGTTATCAGCAGTGGGAACTGAGATTTGAGAGGATTCTAGAGGGGTTAAGGAAATAGAATCAAAGAGTTTTGTGACTACTTTTGGGTATGGCAGGTAACTCAGTTTCCTAGTTTGGACAACTAGGTGGTTGCATTAAATAAGATATATAATAAAGGAGGAAGGTCAAATTGGAGAGAAAAATTATAATTTAATTTGGAAATTTTTTTACTTTGAAAGGAATGTAAGGCCTAGAATGAGATTGCCTAAGATTAGAACTGTGCTGTGTTTTGTTTCTGCTCTGAGACAGTTAGATCTTGTGAGCAACCAACCAGGTGGGGAGGGCAGTGGCATTAGTATCACTCAGCACAGGGAAGCAATGTGTAGGGCCCTATGGGTAGCCTCAAATCAAAGGGTAGCCTCCTGTTGGATAATATATTGACAGCTTTATTGTCCAGGACAAAGAATATACATAGCCCCATTCTAATCATGTGTCTGAATGAAATGGCTAGGGAAGGTGGTCAGGGCCTGTTGAACCAAAAGTGACAAATGTCTCAAAGTATTAGACTATATTTTAAATGGTCCATGGCCATAGAAGTAACAACAAATGAATAAAAACAAAGTTGAAGGACTTCTGTAAAGAATACTGTGCCAGTGCCTGGAAGAAGTATCTGGAATAGAAGACTTGACCTTTAGCTGTCAGGGGTGTCCAACCTTTTGTCATCTCTGGGCCACACTGGAAAAAGAGTTGTCTTGGGCCACACATTAAATACATTGTAACATGTAATCACAGAAAAAAATCTTCATAATGTTTTAAGTAAATTTATGATTTGTATTGGACCACATTCATAGCCATCCTGGATTGTATGTGGACTGCAGGCACAGTTTGGACACCCCTGTAGCATGTCCAAAAAATATGTGCCGGTTGCAGACTATTAAAGCTCCTCATCAGGGTCATAGGTCAAAATGCCTAACATTACAAGTCATACAACCCACTTCTTACCTTTTCCCAAATGTAAACAAGAAAATAATCAAAACCATTTTTAGCTTACATGGAAGAATATCTTGATATCTGTTTTTGTCTCTGTTGCATCGTTCATTCCCAGAGTTGTAGTCACAAGGAAGATTCTTATATTCTAAAGCCTTTAAAGGTAAGAAATATAAGTCATAAATTTACTATAATAAAAAAGACCTGCCTTTGTTTAGTGTTCATGATCCTTAACACTCTATATGACATGACATTATGTTAAATGTATGATAAGTGGAGGAATCAAACCCCATTTAAAAAGTACTATATAAAATATCTCAAATTTGATATGTCAATCAACTAGTTCCTTGATGAAGAAATGTTAAACTCTTATAGATTTTTTTCTTGCTTGAACTTCAATACTCTTCAATTTTCCTTAAAAGAAAAGCCAATACAGAATATTTACTTCTTAAGGCCTCTCCATAAATCTACCATTTTATAGACAAAAAAAATAGAATAACAGCAACAAAAATATATAAATATTTAAACAAAACATATAAATAATCTCATACTTCATTCCTTACCCCATAAAGAAATTACAGCTAGGACACCAATTAAAGAATTCTTCCTTTCAAAAAAATTATCTGCCAAATGTAAATTCAATAAATATTTATTGAATGTTTAGTATGTACTTAGCACTCTTCTAGATATTAGAGGACAGAAATGAATCTGAATCTAAAAATGGCTTCACTCTAAAGGAGTTAAGGAGAAGCTAGAGAGGTGGGCATGTGAACAATGTACAAAGATACCAGTATAAATGACACCACCAGATTGTACCTGAAGGTATGGGAAGGAAAGTTCCTAGAAAGTCCGGCGTGTGTGTGTGTGTGTGTGTGTGTGTGTGCGCGCGTGTGCATGCATGCTCGCATGTGCCTGTGTGTATAAGGAAAGAAGAGCGAAGTGACTAGCTATCATTCCAGGTTAAAAGACAGGAATAAAGGTATGGAGGCATAGGTTTCCTCTCAGGGAAACACTGAAAAATACATAACAAGAGCACTGAGCACATAACCTAACCCAAAGGAAACTATAACTACCTGGAAGGCCTTGTTTCATAAAGGCCTTCAAAAGAAATTGAGATATATCTAGTCCTACTCTATAGAATATGGATGGATCAAGCCTTAAAGCCTTCACATTTTAAAAGTTCTTCAGTAACTCTTAGCTGCCAACTTGGCACCACTGGTGTTTAAATAGATACTGGCAACTCCTGCAATGGGGAATGAGGAAAAAAATTGTAGGAAGATGGGAACAATTTTGTAAAATAAGGTTAATCAGGAAAGAACAGAATTAACAGATGGTAAAAAGTAATATAAAGCTATGTTAATTAAAACAATTTAGTACCAGTCTATAAATAAACAAATGAATGGAAAAAGACCAAGAACAAATTAAAATGTATGTAGGACTTCAGTAAATAATAAAGCTGGCATTTTACATCACTGAAGAGAAGTTTCCAGAGAATCCTTGGACTAGTAGGTAGCTATATAATGCTGGATCCCTACCAAATACCTTATAATGAATTAAATTCTAGCCAGATCAAAGATTTACATTTTAAAAATCATCAAAATATTAGGAAAAAACATAAAATTATTACAACCCTAAAGTGAAAGTGGAATTCATAAAAGACACAGAAAACCCTGAAACCCAGAAAGAAAACCTTGCCATATGTGACCATTAAAAATTAGCTATTTTTTCTTAGTAAAGGTGTGCACACACATGTGTATAACACAAACATCAAATTGGAAAAGTTTACCATATATATCACATACAAAAGGGATAATTTCTTCATTATGTAAAGACTTATTAATGGATAAGTAAAAGAATAAATAAAATATTGGGCAAAGAATTGGAACTTGCAGTGCACTAAAAATAAACATGAAGGGCTTAATGAAAAGCACATGAAAAGCTATTCCTTTGTTCTCAAATAAAGAACCACCAATAAGGAATCACTTATCATTTAAGAAATAAGCAAATATTAGAGCCCTGGCTGGCGTAGCTCAGTGGATTGAGCACGGGCTGTGAACTAAAGCATCGCAGGTTCGATTCCCAGCCAGGGCACATGCCTAGGTTGCATGCCATGTCCCCTAGCAACTGCACATTGATGTTTCTCTCACTCTCTCTTTCTCCCTCCCTTCCCTCTCTAAAAATAAATAAATAAAAAATAAAATCTTTAAAAAAAGAGAAAGAAGCAAATATCTAAAAATTTGATAGCACAAAATATTGGTTGCCTTTCTAGGAATTTGTTCTAAAGAATATGTACACATATGCACAGGCATATGAAGAAGGGTAAATGTCATTCAGAATAGTCAAAACAAGAATAATCTAAATATCTATCATAGGTGACTATTTGAAGATCTTTATTCAGATAACAACCATGCAGCACAAAAAGAATGAGCTAGAACTGTATGTGCTGACAATATATTTGGAAATTATTTCTTATGCAGAAAAGGTTTTAAAAGGAAAGGAAGGGTAGAATAGTAAGTAAAGTATATGCTTACAATTTTTCTATTAGTCTATGTGAGAAACTTACTAGTGGAGAGGGGGCCTAAAACAAGTCAAGGGAGAAGAAGAAGGAGATTTTATCCATTTTATAATCTTTTATGCTATTTGACTTTTTTTTAACCAGGTACACCTATAAATTCTAAAACAAACTTAATATTTAAAAATAAATGTAATTTAATGGGGAAAAGATGGGGAAGGGTCAAATCAAGGAACATGTACAAAGAACCCATGGACAAGGACAACGGGCAGGGGAGGACTGAATGTGGAAGAAGGGGGATAGGCAGGACAGGGGAGAGATATGGGGGAAATGGGGATAATGTAATTGAACAACGATAAAAAATTTAAAAATAAAATAAATGTAATTTAAAAACAAAAACAATATATGTACTCAATCTTAAAAAAGAAAAGAAAAGAAACCCTCTGATACAGATGTGAAAAAAGAAATAACACATAGACTTTTGTTAAGACTAAAATATTTACCATAAATTCCTGGATGATTTCATGATCTTCTAATTTTTTCTGAAGCATTTTAAAACAATCCTTGATAGCTGATTTCTCATGAAAACTGAATATTAATGGCTGAACCTGAGCCAACTGAGCTAACTCCCTTTCAGAAACAATCTTTATACCTAAGAGAGAGAAAAATTCACATTTGTAACTTATTTGTATATATGTAAAAGGAGATTTTATTGGTGTTGTTGCTGTTATCTCCTAAATAAAGGCACAGTCACTTAAGGATTAATGGAAGTTTATTTTTTCAGAGGTGAAGCATCTATTACTTTGAAAGAAAGTATCCCTGTTTTGGAAAAATCATAACTATGTACCTTGAAATTACACAAAACCCACGGTTCTTGGAGAAAACTGTAAGTGCTCTGTTGTGTAATGTGAATTTGGGCCTATGTACTGACAATTACATCAAGGCAAGCATGCACAAGATCTGGACAGGAAAAGAGAGAACCTTCCCCTTCCTGGAACCAAGTGTTTGCAAGTCCCTGGAATCTGAGGTGAGAGGATGTGGAGAGTCTAAAACACTCTTCCTTCTACAACAAATCAAGCACACATATATACATGTGCACATACATGTACACATGCACATAACACAAATGAATAAAGAGGATCTATATGATGTGATCAATAAAACTAAAAATAGATATATAATATTATAATTACATATAATATATATTATATAGTTATACACTTAGAATACAATAGTTTCTATTTAATAGTACACATAGAAATTTTCTTTTTTAAATGGCAATCTTTTAGATCATGTTGACAGTCTAGATTCCACATATCTGAAATTTTATAGATAATGTCCACTGACCAAAATGTAATAAGTCTATAAGTATTAAAAGAATGTTTTTAAAATTTCAGAATTTTGAGGTAAAATGCCCAAGCAAAACCAGTTCTCTAAATCTCTGACTAAAGCCAAATAATATAAAGTATTGGACTGGTCAAAAAGTCCATTTAGATTTTTCCATATAAAAGACACATTTTTCATTTTTACCAATAATTTTATTAATTTGGATATTTTGAGTATGTTGACTTTCTCCCACTACTGGTTTCTAGTGGGTAGAGGCCAGGGGTGCTGCTAAACATCTTCTAGTGCATAAGACGACACCACAGCAAAGAATTATTTGGTAAAAATGTCAATTGTACCAAGAAACTTCACAAATCACTTTTGACATGATTGATCATCATAGCACCTTCTCCTGCACAAATCTTTTTTTTTGCATTTCAGTTGTTTTTAACCTTTCTTGAAATAATAAAGCATAATATGCCAAAATGTTATGTATTTTCTTCCATCTTCAATATTAAAGTGGTTGCACAGAAATTCACCAATTTTGATGTTTTTTTAAATGCACACTGAGAGCTGTCACAATACAATCTAACAAAATTTATTTGAATGAAGTTAAAGACAACTAAGTACTCCTACTGCCATCTTATGGAAAAAACTAAACAAACTTTTCATCTAACCCTAATAAAATCAAGTTAATACCAGCAAAAAGTATATTAGAAGCAATTAAGCAGAATGATGGGCATAAAAAAAAGATGGAAATTTCCAAAAACCTACACAGTCTTGGGAAACTCATCTTTTCTTGGAACACTACTATACCTAAAAGCTTTCTGTAAGGTTGGGAGTGAGGGACTGTGGGTTGGGAGAGACATTCACAGAAATCTTAAATTTTTTTTCACAGATATCTCTAACTGTAGTATGAGATGAGGTCTAGGAAGCTCAGAAGGAGAAATAAAATACCCACAAGAGCAGAAGCCATTTTGTCATCTTTGACCCCCAACAGAAAAAACACTTAGAGCTTTTCATTGTATTCTAACCTTGCTGGGGGCAGGGTGGGGTGGGAAGCTGAGCAAAGGCAGAAAGGAAAGGAAAGACAAGCTAGAATGATTGCAATGGACAGTGTTGTTGACTCCCCAACATTGATTCTACCCTGATGGTTAGTTAAAGCTTTTTGTGATCATTCCACAATAATTTCTTTGCCAGTGAACAATTCAGGAATAGGTAGGTGATTTGGATCAGTCGGAAGCAAGGAGAAGTTTATTCAGGGCTAATGGGCAAGAGAATCTAGCCTCTGTCCCACTTCCATCCCCTGCCCAGACATAAGCACAGAAATATACAGCCCTGATTATCATAAGCAGCCCTATTGTGACCATAAAATGAATGAGCTGAGTATAGCAAATATAAAAAATATAAAGAATTTATGTTCTTGATAAGATCACTGAGCAAGTAATTATAGTGAACCTGGAACAGCTCCTATCTCTGATCTCCATTATAGAAGAAAATATATTTCTATATTGCTAACATCATTTTGAATTTGTTTTCTTTTTATTGCAGCTTGGATGAAGTATTCCAAAAATCTGCATAGGCCAGGCTTCACTGTAGGTAATGTAAATCATTACAGAGAGATGTTATCTAGCTAGTTAGTGCTGACAACATCACTGGGTGGGTTTAAAGATTGTGTGCTTCCCCTATTATGACCCAAAAATAACACTATAGAATGGTCTGACACAAAAAGTGCTACCTTTGCCAGGAAGAGGAATCTGAGGAAGCTAGACACTACAGCTTTAACTCCTGTCTCTTGGATGACACTACCTTAGCAACTATGGAAAACTTAAAAATTTACCACCACAGTCATTGGCTCTAGTAATGCACCACCTTAGCTGCAATGAAGCACCAGAAATGCTATGCCTGCTATCGTGTGCACCAGCAACACAGATGCTTCTCTACACATTTAAGTCTTGGCTAAGTGCATATGATTGGTCAAACCATATCTATCAGGATTTCAGAAATGTAATTTTTTGTTTTCCTGCCTGGATCATATAGGCAGGTACATAAGGAAGAGTGTATAGTGAATAATGAGTAAGCTGATCTACAACATATGTAACAAAGCAATTCAACCACATCCTTTCAGTTTTCTGCTCCTTTTCCTTCAACCTTTGGCACACGTCATTGTCCTTGGGCAAATCCAGCTGTTAAAATGTCATTTACATAAAGAAAGATTTTAAATTCAAGTTAAATGGAATGAGAGTCAAGAAGAATTCATTCATGCTTAATTAGCAAAATCAAACAGATGTAGAGGTATACATGTTACTGAACAAGACGGAAATAAAACATGAGGTGTGGAAAATAATGAGAAATGCAATATGACATGCAACATATTTAAGCCATTTGGAATGAAACATAAATTGTAGCTCCACCACCTTAGAAATAAGTAATAAGAATATGATTTATTTAGAATAATAAGACAAAATGAGATAAAAACAACAGAGTAAGGTAAAAACTTTATAGATGTAATAAAATAAATTAAAGGTCAAAAGTAAATGATTATAAAACTAATAATTAAATTAAATACTGTGATAAATAAAGTAGACAAAAACTAATGTATTTATAGGACAAAGATATGTGTATAAATTAATAAAAAAAGAAAAGGGGGAAAAACAAAAGATAATGCATATAAAGACCTCATCAGAAGCTCAGAAGAAAAACTGGAGACAAGGTGTGGAACTCAGGAAACTCTACTTCGTGGTGCAAACTTGAACAGGGGAACAGCAGCCTCTGCAAGAAAGGCATGAAGCCCCAGCCAATTGCTTTCCTCCTATCTTGCTTAGGGATCAAAAGCATAATAAGTTGGAAAACTACCCTTTTTTCCAGACCCTATTAGCCTCAAAGTATAGGTTAAGACTTTCAACATTGGGGACAGAGAAGGTAGAAAAGCATACTGGGTTCCAACCATAATATATCTCCTACCCCTGAAGAAAGGGCAGAATAACTAAGAAGGTACCATCCCAGGGACATGCACATGAACAAGGTTGATCAAGGACAACAGAGCATGCTACCCCCATCTACAGCCAAATTAGCAAGCAACAGAATTACAAGCAAGAGCATTATATTGTTAAGGAAAAGATCAGATCATGAATAGAAATTTTATCTTAGGTGCAGGAGCAATGGGGAGACCTAAAGTAAAGGGTAGAAAAAACATTAAGGTAAACCATCTGGCATGCCATATGCCATTCTAAGCACAAGGTAACAATACCAGAATCTGAAACTGGTGGTGCACTGAGAGTTACAAAAGCACCATAAAAACCCAAACCCTGCTCAATTCCTAACTAAATTGATTCAACTCCTTACACTGAAGGCTTACCCATTCCTATTTACCTCAGTCTCCAGAACATAAGATATCTGCATTTCAACAACAAGAACAAAAATTGCATGGCACACAAAGAAGCAAGAAAAAATAAAATAAAACCCTTAGGAGACAAAGCAATCAGCAGAATCAGAAGAGGTATGATATCAGTGTTAAAATTATCAGACATTTAATTTAAAATATGATCAATGATTAAAGGCTTTAGTGGAAAAAGTGCACTACATGTATGAACAAATGGGAAATTGTATCAGAGATATGGGAGAATGCTAAAAGTGAAAAACACTGTAATAGAAATAAAGAATGCCACTAGTGGGATCATCAACAGACTTGATGGCAGAAAGAAATGAATCAGCAAACTGAAAAACAGTTCAATAGGTATTACCCAAAGTGAAAGAGAAAAAGAGTATGGGAGAGGAAGGCACAGAGAGATCACCCAAGAGTTACAGGCATATATCAAACAGACTAATATTTCTGTAATTGGAATCCCAAAATTGGGAGAATTGGGGGTGGAGGGGAGAGAGTGAGAGAGCGAGACAGAGAAAGAAAGAGACAGTATTTGAAATGATAATGGTTGGGGATTTTCCAAAATGAATGAAAGATACCAAGTCTCAAATCCCAAAGCTCATCATGAAAAAATATATAAGTCAGAAGACAAACCAGAATCCTATAGCCAACAAAAGTATCTTTCTGAACAAATGAAGGAGAAACAAACACTTTTATAGACAAACAAAAAGTGAGAGAAGTCATTAGCAGCAAACTTGCACTGTAAGAAATGCTCAGAGATCTTCAGGCAGAAGGGATATCTTACAGAACAGGAAGTAAATGAATACAAACAAATGAATAGTTCTAAACCTTCCGTAAATGCAAATTTTTCTTAATCTTCACTTCTCTGGAGGATAACAGACTATTTAACACAAAAATATTAAATATGTATTTTAGGATTATTGTTATGTGAAATTGAAATATTTGATGACTAATGCACAGAAGATGAAAGGGAGAAATTAGGAGGACAGTACTGTAATTAGGAAGACATTACATCATTTGAAGTGATATACTATTATTTGAAGAACAGAAAAAATAGATGGTGAAAATTCTAAATGTATATTTTAAGTTCTAGAGTAACCAAGAAAATGTATTTAAAAGAAGTATAGATAAGACAACTGGGAAGATAAAATGAAATCACAGAATCATCCAAGGCAAAAAAATAGGAAAAAATATTTAAAAATAAAGGTAGTAAATTGATAATAATTAGCAAATGATAAAGTTAAATCTAAGAAAGTATACATAAAGGCATTGAGAACAGACTTCTCCAAGGAGGACATACAGAGGGCCCAGAGACACATGAAAAGATGCTCAGTATTGCTAGCTATCAGAGAGATGCAAATTAAAATCACAATGAGATATCACTTCACACCAGTCAGAATGGCCATCATAAGCAAAACAACAAACAACAAGTGTTGCAGAGGTTGTGGAGAAAAGGGAGCCCTAGTGCACTGTTGGTGTGATTGCAGACTGGTACAACCACTATGGAAAACGTATGGAATTTTCTCAGAAAACTAAAAATGGATCTGCCTTTTGACCCAGCAATTCCACTTCTAGGATTATATCCTAAGAACCCTGAAACACCAATCCAAAAGAACCTATGCACCCCAATGTTCATAGCAGCACAATTTACAATAGTCAAGTGTTGGAAGCAACCTAGGTGACCATCAGTAAATGAATGGATCAAAAAACTATTGTACATATACACAGTGGAATTCTATGCAGCAGAAAGAAAGAAGGAGCTCCCACCCTTTGCAATAGCATGGATGGAACTGGGAAGCATTTTGCTAAGCTACATAAGCCAGGCGGTGAAAGACAAATACCACATGATCTCACCTTTAACAGGAATCTAATCAACAAAACAAAGAAACAAGCAAAATATAACCAAAGACACTGAAATAGAGAACAGGCTGACAGTGACCAGAGGGGAGATGGGAGGGAATTTCAGGGGAAGGGGGAAAGAGCTTGAAGGAACTAGTATAAAGGACAAATGGACAATAATAAAGGGGGATGGAGATGGGAGGGAGATAAGGAGGGCTGGCAGGTGGGCTGGTGTGGGGGTAAAGGGTAGAAAACTGTACTTGTACAATTAAAATTAAAAAAATAAATACACCAATTAAAAGACAGATATTGGGACAGTGGGTGAAAAAAGTAGATCCAACCATACAATGCCTACAAAAAAAAACACTTTAAATACAAAAATATAGGCAGGTTAAAAGTAAAAAGATGGAAAATATGTCGATGGGATCACCAATAAAGAGAAAGTGGAGTGGTTATATAAATATCAGAGAATATATTAACAACAAAGCAGACTTCAGAAGAAAAACATTACAAGGATAAAATAGTCATTACTGGGAGACAGAAAGGATGAATAGTAGAACAAAGAGTATTTTTAGGGCAGTGAAACTATTCTATTTGCGACTGTAATAGTGGATCTATGCCATTATACATTTTGTCCAAATTCGTAGAATGAACAACACCAAGAGTGAACCCTAATGTAAACTGTGGGCTCTGGGTGAAAGTGCCTCAGTACAGGTTCATCAACTATCACAAATGTACCACACTGGTAAGGAATATTGATAGCAGTGGAGAATGTGCATGTGTAGAGACAGGGAGTATATGGAAAATCTCTGTACCTTCTGCTCAATTTTGCTCTGAATGTAAAACTGCTTTAAAAATAAAATTCATATTTTAAAAAGTTCATTACTAATGATAAATGATCAATTTACAGAGAAGACATAACAACGCTAAATGTGTATACACCTAACAGAATTTCAAAATACATAAAGACTGATAGTGTTGAAAATATATACAAGAAAATTCACAATTATAATTGAAGACTTCAGTACTCTTCACTCAGGAATCAATGGAACGAGCTAAAAAACTGGACTTGACCTAACTGACCTTTATAAAACATTCCTTCCAAAAACAAAATAAAAATTATTCTCTATTATGCATGGAACCTTCACTACATAAACCATATTCTAGGCCAAAAATCAAAACTTAATAAATTAAAAGGAATTAATATAAAGTATGTCCTTGGACTATAATGAGATTAAACTTTCCAAATATTTAGAAATCAATATTTTCAATAACATATCTGGAAAATAATAACACATCTGGAAAGTCCTCTAATGGTTGGAAAGTAAAAAGCATACTTCTAAATAACCCACAGATCAAAGAAAAGGTCATAAGAGAAATTAGAAAATGTCTTTTCAATATACTTTTTTGTAGAATAGATTTATATTTATAAAAAAATTAGTAGAGAGTACAGAGTTCCTATGTACCCCATGCTATTGTTTCACCTATTATTAATATCTTACATTAGGATAGTACATTTGTTATAATTAGTAAACCAACATTAATATTAAGTACAGTGAACCTAATAAGGTAAAAGAATACATACCCAATATCCAAAATCAATCATAGTTCTCTATATCAGAAATGAACAATAAAAATTAAAGTATTTTTTCAAAATCTCACTTATAATAGCACCAAAACTTATTAAATACTTAAATAAAAATCTAATGATTTGTATAAGATCTATATATTTAAAACTACAAAACACTACTAGTGATGAAAGAAATCAAAGCAAACCTAAACAGAATGAGAAATGGGGACATCATAATGATCCCACTGAGCTGGAAGCTAAGGATGCCACCAGGCCATTTTGGCCTCTTCATGCTACTGAATTGACAGTTTACTATGTTTGATTTGACTAACTGTAATTATCCAGGGGAAATTGCACTGTTCCTAAACAATAAGGGTAAGAAGGAGTATGTCTAGAATGCAGGTGATTTTCTAGAGTTCCACTAAAGTGATTAAAGTCAGTGGAAAATTACAAAAATGTAATTCAGGCATGACTGCTTCTAACTCAGACCTTTCAGGAATGAAGGTTTATGTCACTTACCAGACAAGGAACCACAACCAACTGAGGTGCCTAATGAGAGGAAAGAGAACATAGAATGGATAGGAGAGAAGGCAGTTATAGACATCAGATAAAACCATGTGACCAGCTGTACAAACAAGGAATAATAGTTAAGAGCATTTCTTCTTTTTTTAGATTTCATATACATTCATATATACACACATACACCATACATTTTTGTTGTCTTTCACAGGACATTAAGGGGGAGTGTCAATTGGCTGAAGAAAAGAGAACATCCCTAAAACATTTAAAAAGGTATTTTGGCCCTGCCTGGCTAGCTCAGTTAGATAGAGCATTGTCTCAATATGCCAAGATTATGGGCTCAATCCATGGTCACAGCACATACATGAATCAAATAGTGAATGCATAAATAAGTAGAACAACAAATCAATCTTTTTCTCTCTCTAAAAAAATCAATAAATAAAAAAGAGAGAAAGAGACTTTGTATTCTATTTTGGAGTTGGGGGTAAGAGTGAGTTTTTAGTTGCACACAAGATAGTGTATCATCATTGATTGCAGGATAATTCTGGGGTTTTTTGGAAAGACACAGTCATTTATTTTTTTAATGGCAAATTTAAAAATTATGTATGTGGTCCTATCTAATAGTTACCTACAATTTCCAGATATTTAAATGTTGGAGATCTTACAATGAGTAAATTCCTGTTTTCACTATATTCCCAAGCCATGAAAGTCCCTGTACTTCATTTATTTATTTTTGTCTTCTTTTAAAAAATGGAATTTTTTAATCATCTAAATACAATATTTTAAAAACTCTTATTTATGGAGATACTTTACAGTGCAAGATTTAAAATAAATATCATACAGTTCATCTATTACTCTTTGGTAGTTCTTATTTACTTCTTTCCTTCACTCTGCCCTTCCTTTTTTTTCTTTCTTTTATTGTTCAAGTAAGTTGTATCCATTTTCCCACCACCACTGTCAAATCCACCTATCCCCACCTCCCACCCTCAATCCTACCCTCCTTTGGCTTTCTCCATGTGTCCTTTATACATGTGCCTTGATGACCCTTCCTCTTTTTCCCTTCATTATCTTCTCCCTTCTCTGCTCTGGTTACTTTCAGTTTGTTGTTTATTTCAGTATTTCTGATAATATTTTGCTTGCTTGTTTTGTGGATTAGGTTCCACTTATAGGTGATCATATGATATTTGTCTTTCACTGCCTGGCTTATTTCACTTAGCACAATGCTCTCCATTCCATCCATACTATCCCGAAGAGTAGAAACTCCTTCTATCTTTCTGCTGTATTCCATTATGTAAATGTACCATAGTTTTTGGATCCATTCATTTACTGATGGGCACTTAGATTGCTTCCAACACTTGGCTATTATAAATTGTGCTGCCATGAACATTGGGGTGCAAGGGTGCTTTGAAATAGAGTTTCAGAATTCTTAGGATACGATCTAAGCAGTGGAATTGCTGGGTCAAAAGGCAGTTCCATTTTCAGTTTTCTGAGGAAACTCCATACTGTTTTCCATAGTGGTTGTACCAGTCTGCAGTCCCACCAACAGTGCACTAGGGATCCCTTTTCTCCACAACCTCTCCAAACCTTGTTGTTTGTTGGTTTGTTTATGATGGCCATTCTGACCAGTGTGAAGTGCTTTCTCATTGTGATTTTAATTTGCATCTTTACGATGGCTAGTGACGCTGAGTACCTTTTCATATGTCTCTGGGCCCTCTGTATGTCCTCCTTGGAGAAGTTTCTATTCAGGTCTTTTGCCCATTTTTTAAATGGGTTGTTTGTCTTCCTGGAGTGGACTCGTGTGAGTTCTTTATATATTTTGGATACCAAACCCTTGTCCAAGGTATCATTGACTAATATGTTTTCCCATACAGTTGGTTCTCTTTTCATTTTAATGCTGTTTTCTTTAGCCATGCAGAAGCTTTTTAGTTTGATGTGGTTCCATTTGTTTATTCTTTCCTTTATATCCCTTGCTTTAGGGGACATGTCAGTGAAAATATTGCTGCTTGGAATATCTGAGGTTTTCCTGTCTATATTTTCCTCTAGGACTTTTATGGTGTCATGACTTATACTTAAGTCTTTTATCCACCTTGAATTTATTTTTCTGTATGGTGTAAGTTGGTGATTGAGTATAATTTTTTTGCATGTAGCTGTTCAGCTCTCCCAACACCATTTGTTGAAGAAGCTATTTTTGCTACACTTTATACTTCTGCCCACTTTGTGAAATATTAATTGACCATAGAGATTTGGGCTTATTTCTTCACTCTCCATTTTTTTCCATTGGTTTGTGTGTCTGTTCTTATGCCAGTACTAGGCTGTTTTGATTAGAGTGGCCTTGTAATATAGTTTGATATCAGGTATTGTGATCCCTCCTACTTTGTTCTTCTTTCTCAAAATTCCTGCAGCTATTTGGGGTTGTTTATGGTTCCACGTATATTCTTGAAATGTTTGTTCTATTCTGTGAAATATGCCATTGGCACTGTAATAGGGATTGCATTGAATCTGTAAGTTGTTTTGGATAGTATGGAAATTTTGATGATGTTAATTCTTCTGATCCATGAACACAGTATATGTTTCCATTTGTTTGTGTCTTCCTTGATTTCTTTCTTCAGTGTTGTGCAGTTTTCTGAGTACAGGTCTTTTACCTCCTTGGTTAGGTTTATTCCTAGGTACTTTATTTGTCTTGTTGCTATATCAAATGAGATTTTTTTCCTGATTTCTGTTTCTGGTATATCATTGTTGGTGTACAAAAATGCATTCAGTTTCTAAATATTGACTTTGTATCCTGCTGTTTTGCCACATTCACTTATTATGTCAAGTACTTATTTGGTGGAGTCTATAGGGTTTTCTATGTATACTATCATGCCATCTGCAAACAATGACAGTTTTACTTACTCATTTCCAATTCGTATGCCTTTTATTTATCTTTCTTGTCTGATTGCTGTGGCTAGGACTTCTAATACTATACTGAATAGAAATGGTGAAAGTGGACATTCTTGTTTTGTTCCTGATGTTAATGGGAAAGCTTTTAGTTTTTGACAGTTGAGTATGATGCTGGCTGTAGGTTTTTTGTATATAACCTTTATCATGTTGAGGAATGCTCCCTCTAATCCCACTTTCCTGAGTGTTTTTATCATAAATGGGTGCTGTACCTTATTAAATGCTCTTTCCTCATGTATTGACATGATCGTGTGATTATTTTCTTTCCCTTTGTTTATGTGATGTATTACACTTATTGATTTGCAAATATTGTACTATTCTTGCATGCCAAAAATGAAACCCACTTGATCATGGTGCATGATCTTTTTAATCTATGGCTGGTATAGTTTACCAATATTGTGTTAAAGATTTTAGCATCCATGTGTATCTGTGATATTGGCCTGTTGTTTTCTTTCTTTGCTGTGTCTTTACCTGGTTTGGGGGTTAGGATGATGAGAACTTCATAAAAAGGAGTTTGGGAGTCTTCCCCCTTCTCCAATTTTTTGGAATAGTGTGTGAAGGATAGGGGTTAGTTCTTCCTTAAATATTTTGTAAAATTCTATGAAACCATCTGTTCCACAGTGTTGTGTGTTGGGATTTTTTTGTTGTTGTTGCTGCTTCAAATAACCAGCTGTTATCATTATGTTCAAGCTTTTTGCTTCTTCAATCAGTTATGGGAAATTATATTTTTCTAATAAATTGTCTATTTCACCCAGGTTTTCAAATTTCTTGGCATATAGTTGTTCATAGTTATTTGTTACAATGTTTTTTGTATTTCTGTGGTGTCAGTTGTAATCTCCCCTTTTTCATTTCTGATTGTGTTTATGTTGGTGCTGCTCTATTTTTCTTGATGAGTCTCCTTAAAGACTTGTCCATTTTGTTTATGTTTTCAAAGAACCAGCTCCTGGATTTATTGGTCCTTAGAATTATTCTTTTAGTCTCTATGTCATTTAATTCTGCTCTGATCTTAGTTATTTCCTTTTTTCTACTTGTTCTGGGCTGTCTTTATTGTCATTCTGCCAGTTCTTGTAGATGTGGAGTTGGGTTGTTTATTCTAAATATTTCTATCTTTTTAAGGTAGGCCTATATTCCTATGAACTTCCCTCTCAGGACTGACTTTGCTGTGTCCAATCATTTTGGACTGTTGTATGTTCATTTCCCTTTGTTTCCAGAAACTTTTTTATGTCTTCTCTGATTGCATTTTTAACCCATTCATTGTTTAATAGCATGGTATTCAATCTCCATGAGTTTGAGTATTTTTGTGTTTTTTTTTTTCCTTGAGGCTGGTTTGTAGTTGCAGGATCCTGTTCTCAGGTAAAATGCTTGACATGATTTCAATTTTCTTGAATTTGTTGAGGCTTGTTTTATGTCTTATCATGTGTTCTGTCTTTGAAAATGTTCCATGTGCACTTGAAAAGAATATGTATTTTGCTCTTTTCGTGTGAAAGGTTCTATGTATATCATTTAAGTCTATTTGATGTAGGGCATTGTTCAATGCCACAATATTCCTGTTGATATTTTGTTTGGAAGATCTGTCCATTTTTGATAGTGGAGTGTTAAATTCACATACTATAATTGTGTTGCTGTCAATATCTTTCTTGAAGTCCTCCAAGATCTTCCTTATGTATTTGGGTGCTTCTATGTTGGGTGCATATATGTTTATAATGTTTATGTCTTCTTGATGGATTCTTCTCTTGAGTATTATAAAGTGACCTTCTTTGTCTCTTTTCATGGCTTTGGTTTTGACGTCTATTTTGTCTGATATAAGTATTACTACCCTGAATTTTTTTCCTGGTGGATTGTTTTGAATATTTTTTTCCAACCCTTCACTTTCAGTCTGTGTAGGTCTTTTGTTCTGAGGTGGGTCTCTTGTGGACAGCACATCTGTGGGTCATGTATTCTTAACCATTCAGCTATCCTATGTCTTTTGATTGGAGAATTTAAAACATTTACATTTAATGTTATTATTTATAGGACTTATTCATTGCCATTTTTTCATACCTGTGTTCTTCTCTCCCTCACTCTTTTCCTTCCTTTTTTTAAAAGAAGATCTTTTAGCATCTCTGACAGAGTTAGTTTGGTGGAGGTATATTCTTTTAGTTTTTTTTTTTTGTCTGGGAAGCTCCTTATTTGGCCTTTCATTTTAATTGAGAGCCTAGCTGGATAGAGTAATCTTGGTTGCAGGCCTCTGGTTTTCATTACTTGGAATATTTCTGGCCATTTCCTTCTGTCTTGTAGTGTTTCCAATGAGAAGTCAGCTGTTAGCCTTATTGGGGCTCCCTTGTATATTACTTCCTGTTTCTCCCTTGCTGCCTTTAAGATTCTCTCTTTGTCTTAGAATTTTCCCATTTTAATTATGATGTGTCTTGGAGTGGGCCTCTTTGGGTTCCTCCTAATTGGGTCCCTCTATGCTTCCTGGATATCCATAGCTTTTTCTCTCTTTGAATTAAGGAAGTTTTCCATCATTACTTTTTGAAACAGGTTTTCTATCCATTGCACCTCTTCTTCTCCTTCTGGTATCTCTGTTATATGGATGTTATTCCATTTCATGTTGTTCTGCAGTTCCCTTAACACCTCTTTGTTCTTTCTGATTCCTTTTTCCTTTTCTTGCTATTTCCACATATTTTTTTTCTACCTTGTACTTCAGCTCACTCATTTGATGCTCTGCTTCACTAGACCACAGGTGGGAAACACAAGTTCCGTGGGCTAAATGCAGCCTTCAACCATGTTTTATCTGTCCTGGCACCTTGTTTCTCTTCAGCAGCAGAACCGAACTCTCACTTAACTGTTAAGGAGTAGTTATATTTACACTATCCTGAAGTTATATTCGTCCATTTCGGGGCAATCATGAGATTGATGTGGCCCCCAGTGAAAATGAGTTTGATTCTCTGATCTAGACTGCTTTTGATTCCTTCTGTGTGTTCCTTATTTCAGAAACTGTATTCTTCATTTCCTCTTGGCTCTCGTTGATAGTCTCTATGTCCTTTTTCATATTGATGTAGTTTCCAGTAAGTTCCTTGTAGTTTCCCTGTAGTTTTTGATAATTCTCACTGAGCTCATTGAGCTTCCTTATAACCATTGTGTTGAACTCAATATCTGATAGTTGACTTTCTTCTATTTCATTTAACATTCTTTCTGAGTATTTCTCCTTTCCTTTTGATTAGGGGTTGTTTCTTTGTTTTACCATTATTTGTGAGTTTTTATTGTTTGCTTCTGCTTTTTAAACTGAACTGTCTTCACTCCCTGAGTTTGTGGTGTGAACTCTATGGTAGAAGACCTGTGAGACTGAGTGGTGCAGTCTCCTTGATCTCCTGACCTTGATGCTCTTGGGATGAGCTTTATGCCATTTATGTTGGTTTTCTGGATATAATTGGATTTTGATTATTGTAGGATAGTTTTTTGGTGGGTCCTTCTGTCTAGCTGGTTGACTGAGATCACTCTGCCCACCTTGTCTTGTATGCTGTTCTGCAGATGCTATCAGAACAAAACCACAAAGCCCAGGACACAAACCCACATTAGCAAAAATAACTCCCCACACCCACAATCTCACTATCAACAGTAAATGAACCAGTATTAATAAGGGTGTAAAGAAATTAAGACTATTATAAGAAAGGAGAGAAATAAACTATAGTATAAAATCTAATGGTTTAATATGTACAAACTTGATGGACAATAAATGAATGTTAAAAAGCTATGCAGGAAACAAAATATCACAAATCATGGAGAAGACCACAGTGGATGTTGTCTTGGTAATCTCTAGTATTTACCATTGTTTTTTCTTTCTGGATCCACCTCTGGTGATGTCAGATGTTGACCCTGTCTGACCTTAGGCAGACTGCTCTGAAATGGCTGGGGATCTACTGCTCATGGCTTTATCTTTCTGTTGTTAATCTAGACACTCTGCACTCAGCAGTCAGATTTAAGCACAGTAGGGCAATGCATAATCCCTCCTGGGGTCAGGGCTAGTGTTTTCCCTCAGGCTATTCGCACTCATAGGGGAGTGGTCTGTCAGAGCAGGATAGCTGCTGCTGTATAAAGTATGACTCATCACCAGGATCTTGGCACCTACTCTCTCTGCTCTCTCCCCAAAGCTTCTGTGTCCAGCCTCTCCTCGTATGTCTCCAGTCCACTCTGTCCCCACCTTTGCCAGAGCCCAAGGTAAGGGGATGCAAATGACAATTTGTTTGTTGGCCCTTTAAATGGCCCTTGTGTCTCCAGCCATCTGACTCTGGCAGGGAGCAACCCTGCCACTTTTCACCGCTGGTTGTTGTCTGTGTACATTTTGGGCTCTGGTGCTTTAGGCTCAGATCCCAACCTAGGGTTTAGACCCCACACTTCTCAGGGGGATCCAACCAGTTGCTTAACTATCCCTCCAACACTGCCGCCTATGGATACATAGCCAGCCTTCTTGAGTCTCCATCACACTCTTTACCAGTCAGGTTTTGCTGAAGCTTATTCTTCTGTCTAACTAAGTCTTCTCTCTCACTATTGTTTAGTTGTTTATTCTGCGTGATTTCTCCACAATTTAGTTGTAATTCCAGATTGGTCCTGTGAGGAGGTTAGTGTGGCTTCCATTCACTCCTCTGCCATCTTGTGCCCTTGATAATTCTGTTTTTACTTGGAGATTAAGAGATGTGTGTAGATGCCAAGTTGACAAGGCATGGACTGTGACGGCTTCACAATATGTTAATATGGCTAGGCAGAATTAGTTTTCCCAGAATTCCAATCCCTGAATGTTTCTAGTTAAGATGGTTAAGGGAAGTTCTTGGGTGAGATTTGAAAAACAAACCTGAAACAATGGCCATTTTGTAGGTCACACACTGTAGCTAATCTCCTGGCTCACCTCATTCTTTAAATAGAGGGAAGAATTTAATATCATAAAAATTCCTATCCTTCCCATATCACTTTAATATGAATTTCAAAGGGATTTTGAGAAAATGAACAAAATAATTTTAAATTCCATGTGTAGCAAAAATGTGTAAATAAGTTACAAAATTTTGTTTTTAAAAAATTAGGGGTAGGATGTGCCTTTCTAGATATTACTTAGAATGAGGGGTTTTTAGGAACAACTATAAAGGACACATGGACAAAACCAAGGGGGAGGGTGGAAGCAAGGGAGGGAGAGGGGATGGTTGGGGTAGGGGAGAGTGGTGGGAGATAAATGCAAGCAACTATAATTGAACAATAATAAAATAATTTTATAAATAAATAAATATAAAACAAAACAAAATAAAATATCATGTCCACAGGAACAAACTAGTCAATCTGGTGAAAAAAGGCTGGAGAACAGGAAACAGTTTGGGGAACTTTATTATCTATAGAGTAGATCTCTCTACCCTTGCTAATACTGTAGAGAGATCTACTATTTTGAAGGCAACTGCTCCCTGGCTAGAGCCCAGTGGCGAGCCGCTGCTGCCAGAGTTTGAACAGGAACTGGAACAGGAAGCTGCTGGGGACCCGCAGCAGAGAATGGAAGATGAGCCCCCTAATAATTCTGATGATGAGGACTCAGTCGATATTTGTCATGAAAGTATATTTAAATTCAGTTGGGTAAGGTGGTTTATTTAGTGAATGGTGCTGGTATAATTGTCTAGTCAGTTTTCTATACCTTTACCATAATTAGTAATTAACTGCAGATTAGTGACCTAAGCAGAATGAATGAATGGATGGAAGAAATGTGGAGAACCAAGCAGGATAATGCATGCCAAGGGAGTTGGAAGCCGGCCTCAGGTTTAGCACAGCTTCCCTGAGTCACAGGAGAGTGCCTGCTAGATTGTTGTAAGAAAAGAATGACTTGGCTGCTTGCTATATCACTGTACCAAGAAGGAGCAGCAAATGTTCTTAAAAAATAAAATGTACCTGGCCTCATGGTTTGTCTTTCTCATGCTGCTTCAAAGCTTACTCAATATAAACAGCCTGCCTTCAACCAATAAACAATTCCCTCCTCTGCATCCCAGAGAAGGGACTCCACCTGACCCTGCTTTGATTCTGTCTCTTTATTTCTCAATCCCCCCTCACCTTCCCTCAGGACCTGACCAATCTAGCCCTGCGGGTTGTGACAGGTGGCACACAGAACAGGGACCCATGTATGAAGAAACTCCCCAGCCAGAAGACGAGGGGACACTCCTGAGTGGCCACAGTACAGTAAGTGGGGAGTGAAAAGTATTTATAGCAATCAGGTGTAAAATTGGAATTCTGGGTCGGCTGAGCAGCAGCTGTACACAAAATGCTGTGCTCCATGTTACTTGCACAGGGCACTAGTAAGTCCCCACCACACAGCTGGAGTAATTCTTAACCTTTGTACAGCAAACTTGTCCTTGGTTTCCTGAAGAAGGCATGGTAAATGAACATCTGTGGGCTCAGGTAGGCCTAAAAATTAGAGAAAGATATACAGCAGAAGGGCCCATGCGCATTCCAATCTTTGCTCTCACTTAGTGGACCCTGATTAGGGAAGCTCTAGATCCTGAAAAGGAGGAATGTAGGGTGCTAAAAACAGCAGCTGAAACCCTTGCTAATACTGTACAGAGATCTACTATTTTGAAGGCAACTGCTCCCTGGCTAGAGCCCAGTGGTGAGCCGCTGCTGCCAGAGTTTGAACAGGAACTGGAACAGGACGCTGCTGGGGACCCGCAGCAGAGAATGGAAGATGAGCCCCCTAATAATTCTGATGATGAGGACTCAGTAGTAGCCTCACTGAAGTACTCTCTCCCACTAACCCCTCATCTTGGAAAGCTCCTCCTCCTTATCATAGTCCAGTAGGACTGCCAGAAACTACTCCCTTACAAAGGGCTTTACTAAAAGCTGTGGATCTGGGAAAGGACATACAGGGATTTATGCTATTCCCTGTGTTTAAGAGGCCTGATCCGCAAAATCCTAACAGACAAAGATATCACAAGGTCCTCTCCTTTAAAACTTTAAAAGACGTAAAAGCTGCTTGCAGTATGTATGGGCCAACATCCCCTTTTTCCCTTGCTCTTCTTGATACCATTGGCTCTGAAGCCATGGCACCGAAAGACTGGATTGTATTAGCCAAAGCATGTTTATGGGTGGCGTGGGGGGGAATTACCTGATATGGAAGTCTGATTGGTATGAAGAGAGCTCACAACAGGCAGACAGGAATTGAAATCATAACATACCTATTACATTTGAAATGCTTTCTGGGTGGTCTGGATTATATGAGAATTTGTAGAATCAGCTAGGGTATACTTTATAAGCTTACCAACAAATTACGGCATACACCACCAAAGCTTGGTGCCACCTTCCTTCCAAAGGAGAAAAATCTCAAGACCTTACCAAAATCCAGCAGGGGCCAGAAGAACCTTGTCAGGATTTTGTTTCCCATCTCTTCCAGGCTACTGGACAGTTGATAGGGGATCCCAAGGTTGGTAATATATTAGTCAAACAGCTAGCTTTTGAAAATGCAAATAAGGTCTGCCAAGCTGCCCTAAGGCTATATAAGAAGGGGAATCTTACTGATTTTATTAGAATCTGTGCAGATATTGGCCCCTCCTATATTTAAGGAGTTACTCTTACAGCCGCTCTCAAAGGAACTTTGGGGACAAAAAGTGCTTGCTTTAACTGCAAGCAGAGTGGACATTTTGCCCATGACTGTCCTCGAAAAATAGGAAAAGGCACTGCAAATTCAGGGCAAAAGGGTAAAATCCCTGTCACCCCGGCCCTTTGCCCTTGCTGTTGCCAGGGTAAGCATTGGGCTAATGAGTGCCACTCTAAAACTGACACTAATGGTCAGCCCATCGGGGGAACGTTGGGAAACCCCTCACAGGACCTGGCCTGGCCCCAGGAAAGAATAGGAGCCAAGATGCAGGAATTTCAATCTCCCAACTGTCCAGAGCCACCTCAGGGAGTGCCAGGTTGGACCTCTGTCCCACTGCCCGATAAGTACTAATGCCTGAGATTTGTCTTCAAGTCATCCCCACAGGGGTTTTTGGGCCATTGCCTTCTGGCACTGTAGAAATCATTTTAGGGCGAAGCAGTCTCACTGCTAAAGGTTTTCAATTTTTTCCTGGAATAGTAGACGAAGACTACACAGGAGAGTTGAAAGTAATAGCATAGGCCTCTGTCATTATTCAAATATTGCCAGAGACAAGGATAGCACAATTGCTACTCCTCCCTTATTAAGGCCATGGGAAAGGTTATTACTGATGAACCTAGAGGGAACAAAGGCTTTGGTTCCTCTGATGCCGCCTTTTGGATACAAGCAGTTAAAAAGACGCAGCCTCAAATGAAACCTTACCATAGAAGGAAAGTCATTTAAAGGTCTCCTAGATACCGAAGCTGATGTTTTTGTTGTTGCTCAGATTCACTGGCCACAGATATGGTCTCCTCAAGAGGTATCTACTGAATTACAGGGTGTAGGACAAATTCAGACTCCTCTGCAAAGCACAAAATTTCTCAAGTGGCAGGATGCTGAAGGGCATTCAAGATGGTTCCAACACTATGTCCTTCCTTCAATCTTGTGAATTTATGGGGAAGAGATATATTATCTGAAATGGGTGTATATCTCTATACAGCCCTTCTAAAACTGTAACTCAAATCATGTTTAATAAAGGATTGCTGCCTCATCAAGGGCTTGAAGTTAACAACCAAGGTAGGACAATGCCTATTGATACAGCCCCTCGCACAAAACATCTGGGACTAGGGATGTAAACTCGACATTCAAATTTGGGGTAGGGACCCTGGTAAAAGCTCTCCCTCTGGCAACCACAGATGACCCTATTACCTGCTTGTCAGACACCCCCATGTGGGTGGACCAGTGGCCCCTCGCAGGGGAGAAATTAATAGCAGCTCAACAATTAGTAGAGGCACAACTAAAAGCCCACCATATTCAGCCTACTATGAGTCTTTGGAATACTCCTATATTTGTCATAAAAAAGAAATCCCGAAAGTGGTGATTGTTGTAGGATTTGCACAAGGTCAATGAGACCATGAAAATTATGGGCCCTTTACAGCCTGGTTTGCCCACTCCTACATTAATTCCTTGGGACTATCATCTTATAATCATTGATTTGCAGGATATGGTTTTTACTATCCTGCTTTCATCTGAAGACTGTCAGTGGTTTGCCTTTTCCATTCCTTCCATCAATCAGCAGGCACATGTGCAGCATTACTGTCAGAGGGTACTACCCCACGGCATGGCCAACAGTCCAGCTCTTTGTCAAAAGTTTGTGGCACGAGCCCTCCAACCTATTCATGACAAATACACCAAGGCTTATATTATCCACTACATGGATGATATTTTACTGTCTTATCAAAGTGAGGAGTTATTTCTCTCCTTGTTCCAAGAAGTAGTTCCACAACTAGAAAAGTGGGGCCTAAAAATAGCCCTAGAAAATGTGCAGAAACAACACCCATTTTCCTATTTAGGTTATATTATTGAAGGACAACACACTCATCTCCTAAACCTAAAAATCAGATGACATTCTCTCAAAAACCTCAACAATTTCCAAAAATTACTAGGTGATATTAATTGTCTGACCAACATTAAAATTAACTACAGGACAACTTAGTCCACTGCTTAATATTCTTAAAGGAAGCCCTGACCCTTCCTCCCTGCTGCAACTTGACAAAACTGCCCTACAGGCTCTACAATTAGTAGAGCAAGCTATTCAAGACTCTCAGGTCACCTGGGTTGACCTGACTCAAGAAGTTTGGGTCCTTATCTTACCACACCTTATCTTCCCACTGGGGCTATTTGGCAAACCCAGGGCATTCTAGAATGGCTCCATGCCTCCTACCTCCCCACGAAATTTTTACTTCCTTACCCAGAAGTTGTCTGCTGGTTAATCAGTAAAGGATGACAATGCAAACAATTGTTAGGGTTGGAGCCAAATAAAATTATAGGCCCCTATTCTGTGGCCCAACAACTACAGCTGTGGGAAAATGCGAACTATTGGCAAATAGCCTTAGCTGCTTATCCTGGTCAAATAAACAATTATTACCCTCATGATAAACTCCTTCAGTTTTCTCTGAGACATCCCTTTATCTTTCCAAGGATTGTAATTTCAACTCCCATTTCAGGGGCAGCGGTAGTATTCACTGATGGATCAAGTTTGGGAAAAGCTGGGGTTTATACCACTCAGCGAACTTGGGTTGAAACCACCCCCTATTCATCTGCTCAGTGTGTTGAACTCTATGCTGTCTGTATGGCCTTAACTCATTTTTTTGCAGAGCCTGTCAATATTTATAGTGACAGTCACTGTTTCATCCATACTGTATGACATATTGAATCAGCAATTTTTGGACACATGTCCTCTGAGGAATTGTTCCACCTCTTTACCAAATTACAACCTTTAGTCCACAAGAGAGCCTTTCTTTTTTTTTATTGAACATATTCACTCTCACAGTCAATTATCTGGACCCTTAGCAGAGGGCAATCATAATGCTGATCTACTAGTCTCCACTCTTGTGCATACATACCTTTGTAACAAGTCACAGACATGCATGCCCAATTTCATGTCAATGCCACAATGCTTCAAAAAATGTTCTCTATTACTAGGGAACAGGCTTGACAAATTATCAAAAAGTGCCCTCGCTGCATTGTGCACCTCCCCTCACCTGTCATCAGGGTCAATCCTCATGGACTTTGGCCCAACCATCTATGGCAAATGGATGTTACATGAATCCCTGCATTTGGCCAATTGGCATGGGTTCATATAACCATCGATACCTTTTCTCATTTCACATGGGTTTCCTGTCACACTGGAGAAAGCATTAAAGATGTCATCTCTCACTGTCTCCAGATGTTCTCTGTTATGGGACGCCCTACACAGCTCAAAACTGATAATGCATCTGCATATTGCAGCAGGGCATTTCAACAGTTTTGTACATACTTTCAAATTGCTCATGTCACGGGCATCCCTTACAATTCTCAGGGACAAGCCATTGTAGAGCAAGTTAACAAATACCTTAAAACCTATGTTGAAAAACAAAAAGGGAGAGACTATACTAATACCCCCCAAAGACAGCTATGACTAGCCTTATATACTCTTAATTTTTTTAATTGTGATGAGCAAGGGATTACTCCTGCCGAAAAACACCAGTCATTTCCAGTTACCAAGGATCTTGCCACAGGCCAATGGCAGGGTCCTGACCCTATATTAACAAGGGGATGGGGATATGTGTGTTTATTCCCTACCTGAATCCCGGCCTGTTTGGGTCCCGGCAAGACTGGTCCGCATCTGTGATGGAACCCTACGTGCCTCCACTCCTGGATTCCCTTGGAGAGAAAGATGAAACAGTTCAGGATAAGCCCCAGACAACCCAGGGAGAGGGTGTCGAGGCTGCTGGCCCATAGTATGGTTCTGGCTGAACCTTCGACATAGGGACAACTGAAGAAACTGACCAGGCAAGCATAAGACCTGCAATCTGCTCCCCATGATGCTTCTATCCTCTTTGTGGCCATAGTAGCTATCATTGCTACCCAGGTGGGTGTGGGAGTTGCTGATCCTTTTTGGGCTTACCTTCCAGAGCCCCCATTGCTGTTCCCACCCCCCTGGGAAGGACCCTCGATCCCGGTGTTTGTAAATGACACGTGTCTCGTGGGGGGTTCTAACTCTAAACATATTGTGCCACAGTCCTGTGGGAATTATTCGTATTAGGGATAAGCTAGCAAGCCCCCTCTTTGCTTGTCTCCTGATGTATGACCAGGGTATGTTTACCTACAACAGGAATGTAGGGGGACAGATTCCTACAGACATTGGCTTATAGGGGGACAGACATTGCTAATGTAACAGGCCCATGGGATGTTGCTAAATATATTATGACTGGGTCAAAATGGGATTTTTCTAACACAACTTGAACTGTGAGTGTTTCTCATCCACCATTTCCTTATTGCCATAATGGCTCTCATGTTACATGGAGTGGATTCCCTCCATGGACTGATTGTGTCAGCATCCTGCCTTCAATGAATAATGTTTCTGGAACTGGACTCATACTCTATGATTGGAGCCACCCCTTGGATCTGGTTCACCCTAACATTCGGTACTGGACCCCTGACAGTTTCATCTCCAATATCCTGACCACAGCAAAGGGATTTTTCCAAAAGGACATTTGGCATCTTAGAATGATCCTACAGTTCATTAACATGTCTGCAGGAAGTATATCTGACTTGGGGATCCATTGGACACATGGGTTGTGGGCCTGTGTTCAACTGCCTTATGTTATTGTAGTAGGGAATGTAAATATTACTTTGCAGGACTAAACTTTCTTAGTCCAGTGTCATAGCTTCAATCTTTTTAATTGTGTATCTCATTACAATCAAAATAAGGCTTTATTGATTCTTCATTAACCTCCTTTTGTTATGCTTCCTGTAAATCTGACTGGCCCTTGGTATGCTGACACACGACTTCAAGTCCTAGAAGAAGTGCAAAAGGCTTTAACCCACATGTGATGAGCCATTGGGCTCATCATTGCAGAAATCATTGCTCTAATAACACTCATAGCCACTGCTAGCACTGCTGCGGTTGCATTAACACAAAGTATTCATAATGCTGATTTTGTTAATAATTTAGCTCATAATGTGTCAATAGCACTAGGAGATCAAGAAAATATAGATTTAAAGTTAGAGGCCAAACTTAATGCCTTAGTGGCTATAGTCATTGGCTTAGGTGGTAGGGTAGAAGCCTTGACTCTCCATTCTAAGCTGCAATGCCACCCTCAATACACATATGTCTATATAACTCCCATTCCTTATGATACTTCTGTAAGGGACTGGGACAAAGTGAAAAACCATCTAATGGAAATTTGTAGTCATGAAAACATAAGTTTAGACATAAAGCAATTACATTCTGAAATACTGCAAATACAGAATACACATCTTTCTGTAATTGACCTGCTCAAATAGCCCATAAACTGCTACAAAAATTGCAGGGATTTAACCCCTTTAATTTTTAAAGCATTCCTTATGCTATCTCATTGGCTTAGGTGGATTGTTGCTAATTATGTTCTGTGCTTTTTCCCTAGTCTGCCAAAAACTGCGAGCCCAATTATTCCATACATGAGTAAAGCTGCATTAGGTGCAGTTAGAAAAAAGAAAAGGGGGAAATGTGGAGAGCCAAGCAAGATAATGCATGCCAAGGGAGTCGGAAGCAGGCCTCAGGTTCAGCACAGCTGCCCCAGGACACAGAAGACTGCCTTACAGATTGTTGTAAGAAAAGAATGACTTGGCTGCTTGCTATATCACTGTACCAAGAAGGAGCAGCAAATGTTCTTAAAAAATAAAATGTACCTGGCCTCATGGTTTGTCTTTCTCATTCTGCTTCAAAGCTTACTCAATATATACAGCCTGCCTTCAACCAATAAACAGTTCCCTCCTCTGCATCCCAGAGAAGGGACTCCACCTGACCCTGCTTTGATTCTGTCTCTTTATTTCTCAGTTCCCCCTCACCTTCCCTCAGTACCTGACTGATGTAGCCACGCAGGTTGAGGCAAGGAAGGAAGGAAAGAAGAATGAATTCTGGGAAAAATTTAGGAGAGTATTTGCATATTCTTCCTGTAAAGAAGAACCTTTTAAACATTTTAGAAGCCCAAACTGTTTGTGGAGTCTCATAAGGTCTCCTTATAAAGGTCTCACTTCTTACAGTATGGAGTAGGAGAAGAATTTATAATACATTTGTCAAATATACAAGGCATTAAGACTTCCTACATGTGAAGAGAGCCTACAAATTACCCCATATTTTGCCATGTATAATGTGCCCCCATGTGTAAGGCATACCCAGATTTTTGTCTGCATTATACATGGGATTATTATAGCCACTATTTATACCCATAGTATGTAATCATAAGACCCATATATAATACACATCCTTATTTTTCCCTCAAAAATTTGGGCAAAAAAATTGTGCATTATTCATGTCAAAATATTGTAATAAGAAAAAATGGACAAGGAATGTAAACATGCAAATGAAAGACAGTCTAATAAACATAAATAAGATACTTGTTCTCACTAGGGATCGGCATCATGTAAATTACAGTAATAAAGAAGTGCTATTTTTCATCCATCAGATTGGCAAAAGTTAAACAAAGTGTTACCTAGGGATGATAAGAATGTGGGAAATAGGACCCTTCCAAACAGAGCAAGAATAAATTGCTCTAGCCTTTTGGAAAGGAGTCTAGTATTGTTTACTAAAATATAAAATAAACATATACTTTGGCTTAGCAACCTTCTAACCAAAATAAATGCACCAATACATAGGAAATATGTATAAAATATGTATTACAGATTAGTAATAAAAAAGTCAGAGGGTGAGTGGTTGAATTATAGTATTCCTATATAATGGAATATTAGGTGACTATTAACATCTTAACATATTCAGGGCACAGTTTGTTTAAAAACATCATAGAGTAATTTATAGCACAATATTTATTTAAACTGTAAACAAAAACCCTATGTATTTGTGTTTATAGAGAAACTATTAATATTTGTTATCACTGAGTCAGGATTTCAGATGATGAAAGGAAATTATTTGTATTTTATTGTACTGATTTTTATTAATGCAAGCATATATTAAGTTTATAATTTTTTTGAATTTGGACTTTTAAAATATTTTAAGTATTGAGTATTTATATCCACTTCTGGCCAAGATGGAGGTATAGGAAGATGCACCATGCCTCCTCGCACAACCAAGATAAGGACAATAACAATTTAGAAAAATAATAACATTCAGAACTGACAGAAAATTGATCTGAATGGAGGTTGGACAACCAAAAAGTTGAAATAGACCCGTTCATCCAGACTGGCAGGAGGGGCAGAGTCGGGCAGCCAGGCACAGGTTGAGGTGTGGAGAGCAGAGAGAGTTGGCACTGGACGCATAAGGCATCCAGGGGTGTGTAAGGCATCCCGGGCGTACAAGACTGCAGCAGGTGGACCCTGAGTATGCAAGCAGCAGCTGTAAGACCCTGGCTGAGGGGTGGCTTCCAGCAGATCCAATGAGGTGAGAATTGTAAAGCAAGGCAGTGCGCACAACCCATGATTCCAGGGCTGGGAAACAGAGCCTCGGGACACTGATTGAGGACACCTGTGGGAGCAGAGGTGCATGGAGAGAAACCCAGCCTCACAGGAGAGGTCCTTGGAGGGTCCCACGGTGTGCACAAACCCACCCACATGGGAACTGGAACCAGAGGGGCCCAGTTTGCTTGGGGGAAGCAGAAGAAGGGACTGAGGTCCCACAGAGAATAGAGCAAGCACCATTGTTCCCTCTTGTACCCCACCACCACATTACAACATCACAACCCAGCAATTGGGGTGCCCAGATCTGGTGAACACCTAAGGCTCTGCCCCTCACTATAACAAGCGCGACCATACAAAAAAAAAAAAAAAAGAGAGAGAGAGAGAGAGAGAGAGAGATGGCTGAAGCAGAAGACCAAATGAAAGCCCCAGAATCCATCCTTTAAGCAACCGAAAGATAGCCAACCTATCAGATGCACAGTTCAAAACACTAGTGATCAGGAAGCTCACAGAAATAGTTGATTTTGGTCACAAATTAGATGAAAAAATGAAGGCTACAATAAGTGAAATGAAGAAAAATACACAGGGAACCAAGAGTGATGGAAAGAAAGCTGGGTCTCACGTCAATGGAGTGGACCAGAAGGAAAAAAGCAACAATCACACAGAAAAGAATGAACAAATAAGAATTCAAAAAAATGAGGAGAGGCTTAGGAACCTCCGGGACATCTTTAAATGTTCCAACATTCAAATTATAGGGGTACCAGGAGAAGAGGAAAAGCCACCAGTGGAAGAGTTATTTGAACAAATAATAAAGGAGAACTTCCCCATTCTAGCAAAGGAAATAGACTTCCAGGAAGTCCAGGAAGCTCAGAGATTCCCAAAGAACTTGGACCCAAGAAGGAACACACCGAGGCACCTCATAATTACATTAGCCAAGGTAAAAATGAAGAAGAGAATCCTAGAAGTAGCAAGAGATAAGGAGACAGTAACCTACAAAGGAGTTCCCATCAGACTGTCAGCTGATTTCTCAAAAGAGACCTTACAGGCAAGAAGGGGCTGGAAGGAAGTATTCCAAGTCTTGAAAAGCAAGGACCTACATCCCAGATTGCTCTATCCAGCAAAGCTTTCATTTAGAATGGAAGGGCAGATAAAGTGCTTCCCAGATAAGGTCAAGTTAAAGGAGTTCACCATCACCAAGCCCTTATTATATGAAATGTTAAAGGGACTTAGCTAAGAAAAAGAAGATAAAAAAAAACATATATAGTAAAATGACAGCAAACTCACAATTATTAACAAGCACACTTAAAAGAAAACCAAAAGAAACTAAGCAAACAACTAGAACAGGAACAGAACCACAGAAATAGAGATCACATGGAGGGTTAGCAACAGGGGAGTGGGAGGAGGTGAGAGGGGGAAAGGTATGGAGAATAAGTAGCATAGATGGTAGGTAGAAAATAGACAGGGGAAGGGCAAGAATAGTATGGGAAATGTAGAAGCTAAAGAACTTATGACACATGGACATGAACTAAAGTGGGGGAATGTGGGTGGGAGAGGGTATGCAGGGTGGAGAGGAGTGAAGGGGGTAAATGGGACAACTGTAATAGCATAATCAATAAAATATATTTAAAAAGTATTGAGTATTTACACAATTAACAGTTAACTAAAATGTCATTAAGGTATAAAATATTAACAATATACTACAAAATTTAAAAAAGAACATTAGCGCCCTGGCTGGTGTGGCTCAGTGGATTGAGTGCCGGCCTGTGAACCAAAGGAACACCAGTTCAATTTCCTGTCAGAACACATGCCTGGGTTACAGGCCAGGTTCCCCATAGGCAGTAGGGGGAGCATGAGAGGCAACCACACATTGATGTTTATCTCTCTCTTTCTCCCTTCCTCCCTCTCTAAAAATAAATAAATAAAGTCTTAAAAAAAAAAGAACATTATCATTGCCTCATGTCCCCATGTACCTTCCTCTCCTCCCTTAGGAATAACCACTATTCTGGATTATGCCATCATTCTTTTGATTTTGTTTGTTTTGTTTACCACATATGCTGTTTTGAATATTCTGCAAATTTATACATATGGAATCATATGTTCTTTTAAATCTTGGCTTTTATGCTGAGACTACATCTAGATAATTCTGTTCATTTTCAAATATACCACAACTAATTCACCTATTCTAAGTGTTGAATGACATGTGAGTTTTTTTTATGTTTATGGCTACTACAGATGAAGACAGTATGAACACTCTTGCATATGTCTTCTGGTACAAAAGGGAAAGAATTTCTCTAAGCTAAATAATTAGGAAAGGGAAGATGGTGTCTGGGTAAGAGAAAGCAGATTCCACTTCTCCCTACACACAGGAGACAATCCTGGCCGATCTACGGAGTAAAAGAGCAAGCAACCAACATACCTCAACATATATGAAAATAAGGGACCAAGAATTGTGGCAGAACCAAAAAACCAAATCGTGAGAGGAGTACTGCAAGACAGTAGGATCCCAGGGACCAGCGTGGGGTCCGGGGAAGTGCTGGAGACCCAGGCCCAGTAGTCGCAGGCCCAGCACCCACAGGCCCAGCAGAGCCCGGGCAACTGCTCCCTCCCCAGATAAACAAGGTCTGAGCGGCACCGAGAGGAACCCAGTTGCTAGCAAACACACAAGGTCTGTGAGCATCCTTGGAGTTTGTGGACACCGGAGGGATTGGGTCGTGCAATGGGCCCTGACCCCCATGGTCACCAGTCTGGCTGGAAAATTGGGCTGCAGGAGAAGCCAGGCCATTGTATGGAGAGGCAGGATTGAGTAGAAGGAATTTCTCAAGAGGAAGGAGTGAAAAGACAGACACTGGGGAATCCTCCTATACAGCACTATATTGTTAATATTTTAAATTGGATAATATATTGTTAATATTTTATACCTTAATGGTATTTTACTTAACTATAGGCAGGATTTTGTATTCCTCTTCTCTCTGTATTTCTCCAGCCCCCCTGCCACCCAGCCAGGCAGGGATCCCGAGGTTGCACAGAAGGTTGTGCTTGTGCAGAGGACCCTGCCCACACCCACAGCACTGGGAGGGTGAAGCAGTCTGACCGAGGGCACGTGTGCAGGGGAACACACTCCCACACCCCAGCCCACAGTGGTAACCCTGGGGAAAGTCCTGGTTCCCACACCCAAGGCACAAGGGAGAAGTGCCATGATAGCTCCCCAGACAGTGCGCACCGCTGACTGAGTGCAGATGGGGAAGAAAGAAAAGCCATACCAATCACCCCTCAGCCTACCACAGCAGCCAACAAGACCAGAAAAACCGGTTTGGCCACTTTGAAACCAAGAGGCTTTTAATTTTACTCTTTTTTTTAAACAATTCTTAATTTTTTAATTTTTATCATTTTTATTCTCTTTCAATTTCTTTTCCTCTCTTTTCTGCTTTCTTGTTTTACTCCTTCCTCCTTTCTTTCTCCCCATTTTATCTCTTCTTCCTTCATTTGTCTTCCTTTTTTTTAAATTTAATGTTCAAATACAGTTTTCTCCCCCTTACTCCCATTCAAGCCCTCCCACACCCCTCCCTACCTCCCACCC
>PVIA01007443.1:0-42951 GCA_004024845.1 Tonatia bakeri
AGACTGCCAAGGACTTACTTACATGAAGTCGCTTCTATAAAAAGCAGAACAAGAAGCACTGGACAAAGAGCTCCCTGATAAGAAAGCCCCAGGAGGAACCAACCACAGAAACGAAGGCAGAAACCACCGGGCTCCGAGAGCCGTGTGCAGACAGTCCAGAGAGCGAGAAGTCTCACCCCCAGAGAATCCCCATGTTCCCAGGAGCGGACCCTCCTCCCCCTGGGAGTACGGCGGGGTCGCTTCCAGCGTGAAAGGAGCGCACCGCACAAGTGGACTTGGGATGCGGTTGCGGCCACGATTCCGGAGAAAAGAAAGGGGGCGCCCCGCCCGAGCCATGCAAGGTGCAGTCTCGGTGTGCCCAGAATGTACGCAGACCAGAATCCAAGGGCAGAAAACCAAGCAACTCAATTTGAAAATGGGCGAAAGGCAGACACTTCATCCCAGAGAAGAAGAGGGTGTCTCAGCAGCACCCTAAAAGCGGTTTAGACGAGTCTGCCGCGGGAGAAACGCACAGGCAGCCAGAGGAGGCGGTGCTGCCCGCGGGCGGGAACGTCTGAAGTGAAGACCCTCTCGGCGCCCGGCGCTGGCAGGACGCGGAGGGCGGGAGGTTTCCTCCAGGTCAGAGGTAGGCTCGCTGTGTCACTCAGTCCCATTCCTCGGGACCCACACCGGGAACGGACACTGGCATTCGCACAAAACCTCCACACAAGTGTGCACAGCTGCTGTGGTCACACGCCCTCCCAGCGGGAACGCATCCCGGTGTCCCTCGGGCGAAGGAGACTGGTTCAGTCTGCGAAAGGGACGCTGCACAGCAGTGCACAGAACGGGGTGCTGAGACACAACGACCTGGGTGAGTCCCAAAGCAGCTAGCTCTACGAGGCGAGCGGAGCCAGCCTCGAAAGGCTGGGTGCCGGGAGAGTCCACCCATGGCAACGACAGGCTACGATCACCGAGAACAGGTCAGCGGTGGGGGCGGCAGTCAGCCGCAGGGTGAGGCTGCAACGCTGAAGCCCGGGCAGCAGAGAGGTTCACAGAAGATTCTGGATCTGTGCGGTGGGTCCGCGAGCCCACACGCGTGTCCGGCTCACAGAACTGCAGCGACAGAAGAGCTGGCTTTACCGTGGGCTCGTTAGAAATGCTTCACGCTCTAAACTAAAAAGACATACTCAGGGACGATTCTTCCCTGCTTTCTTGTCTATGAAATTGGAGTTTTAAATTCACTTTATGGGATTCAATGAAACAAAGACAAGAACTGTTTCAACATGGTCTCTGCAGTGCCCAGTCCAGCTTCCTCGGGGAAAAGCTGTGGAACAAAGGCACGCTCGTGTGTTTTAATTTACAAATGTGGTTAAAGATACGGCCCCGCAGGAGAACTGGCTTTGGTGGAGCATCACCCTCTAAAGGGAGTTGCTTTCCTGGACTAACCCCTGGAATCCCCTTCCCACATGTCTGTGGGGCTAAGGCGACTGTTTGTGGTTGAGTTCTCCATGACCCTCTGGTTCACTTCCGTGTCCCAAGCTAACTGGTCAACCCTGCACCGACTTGCACATTTTAAAGCTTTTCTCGTCTCCACTTGAAAACAGCCTGAAGTTCAGCTCTTGACACAGTATCAACACCAGCTGTCTGCAGCCCCTCCAAGTGCTTGAATCAGTGCTGGAACTTTAGAGATTCCAGCTCACCTCTAACCAAGGCCATGAAATCGTCTCCTTTCCTCTCCCCTCTGTCTACAGGATGTCTGGTCTCGAAGACATTTTAAATCTCTCTGGCTTTTGGAAAGAAGGGAGTAACTTCTGTAGTGGAAATTATCTGGACACTGTCCTTCCAGGGCCAACACACACGTGCACACCAGCATCTGTTCGGAAAACGGCATTTCTGTGTAAGGGGGGAGATGAAGTGCTTTGCAGTATCTGTCGCCGACTGTCTCTGAACCGCGAAGAGAAAGCCCACCAGCCATTCCAAACGCAGTAAAGACACAGCCCAGGATCGGCGACTTTCATGAACGGAAGCAAGAGAGGCAGCGGCGGGCCGCAAACTTCACTCCTCCCCCGAGAAGCCGCCTGGTCCACCGACAGGACCCTGCGAACTCTCCGTGATGGAGCCTCACACACGCTGCAGAGAAGGGAACACGGCACGCAATGTCCCCATCCTCTCCCCCTTCCCACTGGGACGGGAGACTCAGGGGTTCGACGACAGGACTGAGTCTCTGTGCAGGAGAGGAAGTCCTGGGATGCCTGTGAACTGAGGACCAGCGTGAATCCAAGGTCTGGCCGGACTAGACCCCGACCAGACGGGGGAACAAGCTGCCTGAGCCCAGAGAGCCTCTCAGTGAAAGCAGAGTGCACACACTCCACTCGCAGACACATACATGTTCACACCCACACACTCACACACTCACACGCTCCATGCCCTCAGCCCACAGGACAGCGAACCACACACACGCTCGGCTGTGGTGCGGGGGTGGGACCTAAACTGGGCACGAGGCCCGGCCCAGCTTCGGGGACTGGGGAGGAAGAGCCCTGGCCCTGCTCCATTTCCTCGCCTTGTCTCACTGCGAGGCCGGCAGACGGTACCACAGTGCAAGGTCTCGGGCGGGTGGGTGTGGGCCCCCACGCCCTCCTCGGCTCCCCCAGCTGCCTGAGCCCAGCTGCGACGGCATCCTAAAGCGAGGGAAGAACCTGCGGGGCAGGAGCGAAGAGCCGTGGCCCACAAGAGGGACTGCGAGTTGAACCAACAGTAGTCGGCAGGACGACGAGGGCGGGGGAGAAGAAAGGGAATACTGTGGATAACAAAGAACCTAAGCTGGAAAAAAACGAGAAACAAGGGCTTTTTTGAAGGGCTTTGAGCAGTAAGTTAACCACCACCGGAATCTGACACAGTAAGCCCACGAAATGAGCCTGTGAAAAGCGGCGTGGTGTGAAGGAAGACACCATTCTCAGCGAACAGGACCAGAGCCAGAGCAGTGTCGGCAGACACAGGCACCTTACGGTCGAGAAACGAGACCACGGAAAGAGCGAGAAACACGTGGGCCTGCGCTCCGAGGAAGATCGCGGTCCCGCAGCAGCGCAGAGGAGCTCGGCTGCAGGCGGGTCGCGGAGGACCGCTCACGCAGAGGCCCACACGGCCCCCGACGGACGGACGCGTGGGTCACAGTCACGTCCCCGAAGGAAAACCGCAGGTGCCAGGACCCGAGTGAAGGGTGACAGCAGCGCGGCGAGCGAACACGGAAACCGGGGACGGAGCTGCCCACGCCCATGCGCGTCCAGTCACGCCGGCGACCTTCCAGGATGAAGAACCGGTGACTCGGGCTGTGCGAGGACGCTGAGCCCTCCCTGGGGTGGAGTCCAGGCGGAGCCCAGGCTTCGGCAGGACCGCACTTCCCACCGCGTCACCGGGCCGACCGCAGGGCGCTGCGGCCTCCGGGCCCCTGGGCCTCCGGCTGAGCCGAGCCGTGACTGTAACGTGCGCGCTGGATCGTGAGGACTCACTGTGAAAAAAGTTCTTTTGAATCTCATTAATGTTTTACGTTCACTACATGTTAAAATGATACTTTGGCATAGTGGGTTAAATAAAATATAGCATTAGGATAGATTTTACCCGTTCTACACATTATTTTTAATGTGGCAATAGATAAACTTTAAATTACATGATCTTTTCTATCAGGCAACATTATCCACGTAGTTCTTTATGAAAGAATATAATAGCCACCTAGGATGATTTAAAGTGATTTGTATCAGTTATACATGTTTTAGTATAAAAAAAGAAACTGCGCTCTTATAAACCTTCATTGAAGAAACTGCTGATGAAACCCAGAAAAGAATCAGAACCGAGGACTCGGACTGGAGAAGCCCGGCAAGCAGAGCCCGTGGCGAGCGCTGTGCCCCCAAACGTGATGACGCCCCAACACAGGAGCTGTGGAGCCGGAGAACGGAGACAAGGGCCCGTGTGACGGGCTCCACGCACTGTTCCCGGGTCAGTCCAGACCGTCAACGCTCTCAGCTCCGGATGGCCGGGTCTCTGTCCAGACAGTTCGATGCCACAGCTGCAGCTCAAAAGCAGGAGCGGACAGCACCGAACAAGTGAGCGGGGCTACCGGGCAAGTCACGGCAGAACCCCACGCACAAGACAGGCAGACGCGGCCGCAGTCTGCTGACCTGCAGCAGAGGGGCGGGGACGGAAGTGATAAAACCCGTCCCAGCGGGTGGTAGAAACCACTCCCTGAACCTGAAATGCAGGGTCCGGCAGAAGCAAGGCCTGCGTGAGTGTGGTCGGGAGGGTAATAACACGGGTGTAGTCGTTTGTAGTTTCATTTGGACATTTCACCTGAAGTGTCATATGGCGTGCTTAAGTGTGTATTATGTTACAGAATGACATGCAGATGATTTCATAATAAAAGATTTTGTTGTAAAAACAGGCATTATTTTTGTTGGACCTTGCACATTGTTTTTAAAACACATAAAATCGATTTTCAAATTTGTTGAATATCATTTTCTTTAAAGACGACTTTTCACAGAAAGTACCATCTTTGGAGATTAGGGAGCCAGTCTGAAATTCAGTCATTTCCTCAGTTCACCTAAGTTTATTTCTCTATCGATTCAATTCAAACGACAATGAAACACGTTTTGCTGTAAAAATGGCTCATGGAATAAAGTCCAGGCCACAGGATTCACACTGTCCTTCACTCCCACTCTACGTAACTGGAAAACGTCTGAGTCCAAGGCCAGCAGCTCTGCCCATGGAGCTCTGCCCCCCACCCACCGTGAGGGCCAGCCCCTATGGTTTGCCCCCTCTCAGGCACCCTCTGCACCTTCTCGGCCCCCGCTGCTGCTCTGGGCGCCCTCAGCGCTGTGCTCTCAGACAGACCATGGCCTGGTTCTTCAGCTGCAACTGCTCGGTCAGCTCGGGCCAACTCCCCCGACACTGTGGCCCTGAGAACGCACCCCTGAAGAGTGGGAGGGTGTGTGTTTCTGTCCGAGTGCCGCAGACAGGCATCCGACCCGACCTCTGACTCTTGGGGTTTGGAGCTGCAGAGTGCTGGGTGAGGACCCTGCAGTGCAGGCCTGTCCAGCCCCCACCTTCGCCCCGGCCTTTCGTCAGGAAAGGCACCCAGCTCTGGGGAATGCTGTCCACATGGTGTGGCTGCAACCTCAGCAACCCCTGTCCTCCAGGAAAGCAGCAACTTGTAGGAGACCATTCCTCGTGGCACAGGCCCAGCTCCCACTCAGAGATGCACGGGACCCACACCCACAGAGGGGTTCTCCCGTGGGAAATCAGGCCTACAATGTGCCTAGGCTGCTATGAGTCTTGCTTTTTGCTAAAACTCCCTCACCCTGAATTGAGGACATTTACTACAAAGTAACTTCCTAAAATCCATGCTAAACCTTCCAAAGATGAGTGTCACCGGTTCAACCACTTTGCCTTTTGATTTGCAAATATCCCTCTTCTGTGATGTGATTAGAGACATGGGCTCCTTTGTTTTCTGTAAATGTAACCACTTGAAGAAAACCTGTGCAGAACCTGTGCGTAGTAAACAAGGACCTTCAGGTAATGTGCTGAGAGATAGAAATAAAGGCTGGTCACGGCAAGGGCCAAGGCTTTTGCTCCCCTTGAGAGAAAAGCCACGCTGTCCCTTTTCCTCCACCAGACTCAGTGGTCCGTGTGCATGTCTCATTTCATCCATAATGACGCGGACACTGCGGGCCGGAGTCTGCATCCGCAACTGAGCTTCGTACGCAGTGCCAGGAGTGAGAACCGACACAGACTCATTTCTAAACAGTGAATCCTTCGCCTGACAGGTGGTCAAACGTGAACTCCCGCTGCCGGGACCGGTGAGATGCCTTCAGCATAATCCCCTGAGGAACTCACTGCAGCTCCCTGCGCGGCCGGAACCCGTGGGCCAGGCTGCCCGTTCGTCAAACACCACCCGTTTCAGTTCCAGTGCTTTTGATAACTCCTCCCAGGTATTTGAACACCAATCTACACAAGATGGTTCAGGCCAGAAAAGAAGAAAACAAGACCCTTTTCACCTGAATCACCCACAGCGTCCGTCGCTTACCAGTAATGGCACCTCGATCACCACGCACTTTCTGAAGGTCACTGTCACTGTAACGAGCCGGTTTGTTGCGGGAAACCCAGTGAGTTGTGAGGCTGGGCTGATGCCGTCTGCTCCACCTGATCTCGCCATGCTCTCTGGCTGAGTCTCCCTGCAGCCACACACGCTGCAGATGACTTCCATGACAGATCTACTTTACTCGAGGGCCATTCCAACCTTCAAAATTAACTCTCGGACACAGGGAGAGCCCGCTCTGGACTTCCATAGGACCGCTGTCCGAACCCCTTTAACAGCGGGCAAGGTGCGGCGTCAAGCCTGGGGTCTCCACGGGAACCGCTGTCTGCTTGTCCAGCCCCCGGAAGACCCCACTCCTCCGCCCACTCGCGCTCAGCCCTGCTGTAGGCGCTCCGGCTGCCGACCTTTCTGCAGCACCTTCTTTCATAATCTGCTTTTTTTTTTAATCATAATCTTCTTAATGAGAAACGTCTCCAACCCTAAAGTTCATTCCCGTTTTGCTTAGAGTCAGCGAGCCTTGTGGCTGGAGATCCCTTTGCCCACACTGTGACTCAGAGGCTCTCACTTCTCCGGAAAACTCCGTTGAAGGGGTGCGGACAGACAGGACACCCCTTTAGCAGCAGAGGAGCCTCAGGGCGTCTGCACCCCCAGGATCAGCATCAGGGCGACACGTAGGCCCAGGGGCTGGGCTGCTGCTGGGTGTAGTGTGTCTCAGCCCTCCCGTTGCTCTGGTGAGAAGGCAAGTGAGGAAGGGCTGCGATGAGCTTGTATAAGCACACACAGAATACCGGGCGGTGCTGTCTGGATTCCGGAGAAAAAGGTTCAACCACTGAAGACTTTCTAAGCAAGCCTCCGTTTCCTCCCAGGAGAAACGTTGCCGTATTCGGCAGGAGGAGGTTGCCATGTTCGCTGTTTTTTCAGCTATGAATAAGGAAGGAAAATAAACAGGAAGGTTGGTGTCTAAATGGCAACATCTGGCCTGGCCGGGTTCTCAGTGGGTTGGACTGACGTCTCGATACGCCAAGGCTGTGAGTTCGATCCCTGGTCGGGACACGTCCAAGACAACCAGTGAGCGCGTGGCGGAGTGGCATAAACCGCAGCATCTGAGGTCTAGAGTCGACTGTGCAAAGACTTTCAGGCCAGTCAGTGAAACACAGAGTCAATTTACTGGGTGAGGTTTTTAATGCCCCACGCCCCACGGTTTTAGGAGGATCCTGAGCAGTCACTGGGAAACAACCATGTAATTTGGACTAAGATAAGTGCTCGGCCGAGTAGCCTTGGCGACTCAGTTTCCCTGTCCGTAACAGTATCTACCTCAAAAGACTGTCGTAACCATTGGATGGCTAATTTAATGCACCTGGTGGAGGTGAGCACACCGGGAATCACTGCTGTCACCGTCACTGCCTGTCTCACATTTCACATCTTATCAGGACGAAATGCCTTGTTTATAATTATTGTCCTTCAAATGTTTTTCCAAGGTTTTACTCATTTGTTTTTAGAGAGTGGGGAAGGGAAGGAGAAAGAAAGGGAGAGAAACATCAATGGCCACTGGTTGCCTCTCTCACACCCTGAACTGGGGGCCTGGCCCACAACCCAGGCACGTGCCCTGACTGGGAATGGAACCGGTGACCCTTTGGTTCGCAGCGTGACGCCCAACCCACTGAGCCACACCAGGCAGGGCTATATTTGATTTTCTCATTGTCTTTGTAGATGTACTCTGCCATGGAAACCTGGCATAAAGGCAAAGACAGATGGATTATTAAATACCATTATTCCTCACTTATTCACTCGCTGTATGTGTTCATTCATTTTTTCATTACAGCAGGGGCAAAGGGTCTTGACTAAGGCATGACAGAGAAAGGGGCATTCAAGTTGCCCCCAGAAAGAAGAGTAAGAACCTTCGATGCAAAAGTAACTTTGTAGCTATAAAGATTCATACCGATGAGTAGATACGTATACATGCGTGTGTGTGTGTGTGTGTATGTGTATACATAAGACACACTGTGGAACCTGTGGACACAGAAGTAAACAAATATCCTCAGCACAGACGAGAGTCATGACACATAAGCACACCAATGTCACAGGCCTGGCGGGGAAGGCTGGACAGTGCCCAGGGCAGTCCGGGGAGGACGGAGGACTGAGCCCCCAGAAGGACTAGCAGGCTCGCTGTGGACAGGGTGCTGGAGCCGGGCACTGGCTCTGAGGACAGAGCGCATGGTGCGGGGGCCCAGGAGCAGCCTCGCCGGGTGGGCAGAGGCCCCGTAGCGACTGTGTGGACCCAGTGGCACAGACGCGTGCACACACCGGCACAACCGCAGGAGAAGCAGCGGCCCAGTTTGAAAGAAGGGACAGGAGACCAGCCCCCAGGCTCCGGAAACGAAGCGGGAGCTGCCACGCAGACCGTCCGGCAGGAAACCCAGGCAGGAAGGGGGCGGGGCGAGCACTCCAACCCACACGCGGCCAGGCCCTTCTGTGAACGGGGAACTAGAAACTCTTCCCCCGAGAGCCTGCAGTGCAGCCAGGAAGTCTGCCAGCTGCCTGGAGCCTGGAGGGGCGGGCTGGAAACCCCAACCAAGGCACACTGCACAAAAGGGTCCAGTTTGCTCCCTGCCCCCCTCCCTGGTGTCCAAATCCCTAATCAAAAGCAAAGATGTTAACACAGAGCTGGTCCGGAACCCATGAAACCACTGGGGAACTGGCAAAACCGGTATTTCCACGGCCGAAGGCAACATCAGCCCTACTGAGCTGATCCCACAAGAAAGCAGATCCGTGAAAATGACATACGCATAAGAAACACATGAGAGAACAATCCTCCCGTCGGTGACAACAACGAGACTTCAAGCCCCAAACACTAAACCACCAGATAAAAGGAGGATGGAAACAACGGGATGGCAGAGATGGGTGTGGAGGGCCTGGAGGTGGGGTGCGGGTGTGGGCACTTGTGCGTGGGGAGCATGGGCGGGGGCCCACGGAGAGTTGGCATTGAAACTGGATCCTGAGAGGCAGGCAGGACCACGCTCAAGGGGTCTCGGATGCCACACTAAGAGTGCAACTTCTCCCTCCCTTCACCGCCAGACCCTCGGGTCTCAGGAAGGAGCAGCCAGGAAACACCTGGCCCAGGGAGGAAGGAGTAGCTGTGTTTCGGAGCGTTCCTGTGGCACAGACTGCGGGTGATCGTGAGGCGACAAGAGCAGAGGAACAAGAGCGCTCAGGTCTCTGCAGTGGGCCGGACGCCTCTCGTTCTGGCCAAGCATCAGGCGTGTGCGCCCGCCAGAGGCTGCGGCGGCTCCCAGCTTCCATGCTGCACATATGTGTTGTGAGCTGATGTGCATGCTGGGGACACACACGGAGGTGGGGGCGGGGGACACAGGCTTGTGCTTCTCCCCTCCACGAGCTCGTGAACCAGCAGGAGAAGCAGATGTGTGATAAACACCACCACACAACGTGATGCACAGATGTGAGCAGATGTGGGAGCCTGGGGCAGAGGCGTGTTGACAAAGGCACTGCAGAACCAGGGACATCTGAGTGGAATCTTGCAGGAGGAGTAAGAACATTCAGTGTGGGAGGAATGTGGTAACTGCAGGGACTCATAAAAGTGACAGTAAGATGATGAAATTTTGGGAAAGACTTCCCATAAACTTCATTTCTTGGTATTGTCACATGAATCATTGTGTGGAGTAAACAAAGACTAAAACTTGATCCTCATGGAGCTTTTAACGTAACAAAAATAAGTAGGACTTTGATTAGTATCCGGGGTGCCCCTGGGTTCAAGTGCAGGTAAGACACAGAGGAGCGGGGATCACAGGAATCAGGTTAACGGTCAGGGTGCCCTGCGTGCGTGTGGGAGCCTGAGAGTCCGAAAGGGAGCGGCTGGTTACACTCGGGCAGTGCGCCAGGCAGAGCGGGGCAGGTGGGGGGGCACTTGGGAAGGGCAGAGAAGCTTGTAACTTCAAGGACTAGATGGGACCTCAGAAATTCTGGAGTCTGTTCCCCCACCAGCCCCGCATCTCCATCCTGGCAGGAGCCCAATGAGCAAAGACCCTGCCTGGGCCCCGTGGAGCCAGCCCACCCAGGAGCCGTTCGTGTCGGGAAATGGGGGAGAAACACACATCTGTGGATGCTGGACGTGCGGAGCCAGTGCTGGGGTTTTATGGAGGACATAGATCCTGCTCACGGAAGGTCAATCCTCTGCTGGCCAGGGGACCCTAGGGGAGCAGGTGGTCCTCAGCATGTGCTGTTCCCTCGAACAGCTGGTGTTGACGGCGCCTCCCTACTCAGGAGTGCAGGAGAGTTAGTGGGGCTTCAACTGCTTTGTCTCTGGGAGGAAGCTGCCTCCCGGTTGTAAATTGCACGTCTCTGCACAGCAAATCTTAGGCCTCTGGCAAACGACTGACAACATGGCTAGCCCACCAAAATCTATCACCATTCAAATCTGCAAAAATGCTCTGTGTTCTGAGGAAGAACAGCCACGGAGAAATAAAGTCGGGGTTTGGAATGAAGTCAAGTCTGTAAACCACCCTTAGCTCAAGGCAGGAATGGGACCCCCCTCTCAGGCCAACGCTGGCTGCCACCTGCTTTGTGATCACGTCACCCCAGGACACAGCACACCCAGCGTCCCTGTGTGGTCTGGAACCCCATCCTGCTGTGCTGGCAGAGCCAAGTGGTTGTGAAACCGACCGGATGGCTGAAAAGCAAAAAATACTTACTCTCTGGCCATCTACCAAGAGAGCTTGCCAACCGCTGGCTACTCTGAGTGTCTGCACCTTCCACATGTGATTAGGGATACTCCGCACTCCTGCCCATTCCCTTCAGCCCAGCAGACCCGCTGGGCTCCTACCACATGGTAAGTACTGAAGTAGTCATGGGGGCAGGGGGTCAACACGAGTAAGACAAGGCTCCTGCCAAGACAGAGGCAACACAGTCATCCAAGCTGTGTTCAAAACCAAGAAAAGTACCCTGTGACGTCGTGAAGGCAAAACAGGAGAACTTACTGGAAATGAGAAGGCTTTTTGGAGACACCACACCACAGCCAAGGGGCAGAGGACCAGCAGCAGCTGCCCGTGAAGGAGCTGGAGGAGTCCGGGACCAACCTGGGTGGTCAGCAGCCACCGCCGGACTCTCCACCCCTCCACCCGACAGCCATGGCAGAGATACCAGAGGCTGGGAGAGGCTGGGACGGTTCAGATGTTCCCCAGGTCACAGGTTCACTTCATGGCACCTGCTATGTAAAGACCAATGAAGAAGGAAAGAGTGAATAACGTTAACACTCAACTTATGTAAAACGAAGCTTTTGTTTCCATCAAAGTCCAGTCATGTTTTTAAACCTAGTTAGAATTTTTTGATAAATAATTCTACTTGCAAAAAACATAAACAACATAATTTTTAATGTGCAAAAACCTGGACAATATCCATTATGTAATGGGATATGAAATAAAACTTTTTCTCATTTCTAAGCCTTCAAAACCACTTCAACAGGAGACAGACAACCTCCTAAAAAACTCTTTGTAGCCCTAGCCAGGTGGTCCAGTTGGTTAGGTCAGTATCCAGCCACGCCATGGTTGCAGGTTCAATCCCCCATCCAGGCTCGAACAGGATCTCTCTCCCACCAGCTATGGGATGCGTTCAGTCCCAGCCATTAGAGACACCCGTGGGTGAGCACATTGTCTCCCAAGGCCACTCACCCTTCAGGTGTGCACATGTGGTACCTGAGAGCTACCCCACATCAGGGCCGTTCTTTTCACCAAGATCACTACCAGGATTCTGCTTCCTGATTAGCAAGTGAAAAGTAAACCCTAGGATTGATCACAGGCTGCAAACCAAAGCATCGCAGGTTCGATTCCCAGTCAGGGCACATGCCTGGGTTGCAGGCCACAGCCCCCACCAACCACACATTGATGTTTCTCTCTCTCTCGCTTTCTCCCTCCCTTCCCCCTCTAAAAATAAATAAATAAAATCTTACAAAAAAAAAAAAAGTAAACCCTAAAGGCCTCAGACAAACAACTCCCAATGCAGTCAGGGTTTGGGAGGCAGGAAAGATCCAGAGCCTTAAATTCTGCAGATTTAACGAACCACACCGCATAGAAAAGGCCAGGGAACAAAGGGAACACACGTGGCGCATGCTGACGAACAGACTGTTTTTTCACATGTAGGATCCATAACTGGGTGTGTCTGTGTGCGCGTGAGCACAGCTACATCTGTCTGCGTGCGCATCTGCGTCTGTATGCATCCGCCCCTGCATCTGTGTGTGTGCATCTGCTTCTTCGTACATGCGCATCTGCGTCTACGTGTGTCTGCACCTGCGTCTGTGTGCCTGCGCATCTGCGTCTGTATGCATCCGCCCCTGCGTCCACGTATGTGCATCTGCTTCTTTGTACGTCCACACCTGCGTCTGTGTGCGTGCATCTGCTTCTTTGTACGGCAGATCTACGTCTGTCTGCGTGCGCATCTCCGTCTGTGTGCGTGCGCGCGCATCTGCGTCTGTATGCATCCACCCCTGCGTCTGTGTGTGTGCATCTGCTTCTTTGTACGGCGGCTCTACTTCTGTCTGCGTGCGCATCTGCGTCTGTCTGCATCCGCACCTGCGTCTGCGTTACGTGTGCGTCTGCGTCACGTGTGCGTCTGCGTCTGCGTGCTGGTGTACCACTGTGCTGGTTCGTTGTGTGAAGTCCCTGCCAGGAGGTGGCAGGTAGGCAGTGTGCACAGCTGAAAACTGTGTTCATCAGTCCAACCCCAAAGTTAAATGCCAGTCGGAAAAGGACCGACTAAATCAAGGGCTCAATCAAGTCACTGAAAAGCAACGCGACAGAGACGGAAGAGAGCAACCCCAGCCGGCAGCGACTTCAGGCCGCTGGGCTCGACCCTTTTCTGAGACCGGCAGAGCCCCCGGATCACAGTGTCGCACGGCTCTATCACAGAACACCGTCTGGGGGACCTTATGTCACTATTCCCCAGAAAATAATTTCTAAGCATTGGCACTACAAATATTATAAAGTATGTATTCATCTAAGGTACAAAGGGTTTTTTTTCTATGTTCTTAACAATGTAAAAAAAGTGCTCTCAATTTTAAGTTAATAATGTAAACAAAATATTGTTAGGGCTGCCTTGTCAACAGAGTAGCCACTGGTCACATGGAGCCACTGGCCATATTTAAATTTAAGTTAATTAAAGTTTTAAAAATTAAATGAAATAGAACTGCCACATGATCCCTCAATTCCATTTCTGAATATTTATCCCCCGAAATTAAATTGCTGTCTCCAAAAGATATGTGTGCCGCATGTTCCTGCGCTTTATTCACAGTGTTCAGGACACAGAAACAACCTATGCCTTCCGGACGGGTGACCAGGTGAGGAAACGTGGTCCAGACGCACAGTGGGAGGTTCTGCAGCCATAAAAAAGGAGGAAATCCTCACGTTTGTGACAACAAGCATGAATCTCGAGGGCTTTATATTAAAGTGGAAGAAGTCAGACAGAGAAAGACAAGTGCTTCCCAATGTCACTGAAATGCGGGATCTTTGAAAACTCTGGAGAACGGAGTGTGGCTGCCCGAGGTGGGGGCCGGGGGACGGGCACAGTGGATGAAGGGGCCGGAGCTTTCAGTTACAAGACAAGTAAGTCCTGGGACGCGACACGCCGCGTGACTACAGTTGACAATACTGTTTTGTGTATTTTAAAGTTGGGTTAGAGTAGGTTTTAAATGTTCTCATCACAAAAAAGAAGCGTAACTGTGTATCAGTGGGTGCTAACTGAACTTACCGTGGTCATTCCACAACAGGAACATATGTCAGATCATCATGTGATATACCTGAAACTCATATGATGCTGTATGCCAGTTACATTGCATATTTAAAAAATTAAATATTCTGTTTTTCCTCCACTCTAGCCGAGGTTAGATTGTTAAGGAGCCCAGTGCAGCCAAGGGCTCCCCCACTGGATTGCACAAACATGGAGCATTTTAATTTTTACAGAAAGTGCAGTTGGACAACACCACTCCAGCGTTTCAGGGCCAGTCATTCTGACCCTGAGAAAACAATTCCTGTTTCCTCTGCATGACTAGGTTCGCAACATTTTAGTCCTCAACGAATGTGAGCTTTGTAAAGTGTAACTATACGTGATATCAGAAGCTTGTTAGGACAGAGTATTATTCCTCATTATAGAGGCGGGTCACAGTCTTTTGATAAGTTTATTTTTAAACAGTGTTATTTGAGCAAAAAGATGGGCAAAAATCCAGAGTTGCAAAACTTTTTCCTAGAAGCCTGAATGCCTTTCAGATTCCTTGTAAACCATAAAAATTCAGCACTGGGGGATTTATAATGTTGAGTGAGTGGCTCCATGCATTTAGCTTCTTCTCAGAAGTTTTCATGATTTCTCTACCAAACACAGAATGTACTTGTTTTTATATCACATTCTTTCCCCATATTTGTAATTCTCACTTCCCTTTTAGATGCGCATATGTTACTATGTTTTGGCTACATTGTTTGCTGACATGGATAGATTCTAGTGTAAGTACTGAGGGAGAGAATGGTTATGGGGTATTTTTAGCATTCTGTTGTCTTAGAGACTAAAAAACTTAGAGACTTGTTAGTTGCTTGGAGAAAAAAAATGAGTTTTGAATACTTAAGAGTTCAGTATATGGCTCTCCTCCCCCACCAGAGAACAGGCTGAATGAATCTCTGCGTGAATTTAAGTGTTCCCACCCTGCTCCCTGTGAACGGGTGGAAGACTGAGGCATCGAAACCACATCATTGTCTAGAAAAGACACATTCAAATCTCAGAAATTATATTTGATGTCAAGTCAAAAAATGTTCTTTAATTTGCTTGGAGGAGAAAAAGCCTGTATTTAGCCTGTAGGTTCTCATTATGACTTTTTTTAAACTTTCAGTGAATTACAGGGAGACTGGAAAGAACTTGTCCCTAACAAGCCACGTGGCCACCAATGGGCCTCCCTCCACCCCAGCAGAGCAGACACAGGGAGGTGCTGCCCCCACTGAGAACCCTGGGTCTTGCTCACGTGAGGTTCACGGTGGCCACCGTTGCCTGGCAGTCAGGCTTCTGGCAGTAAATTCCTGGTGATAAGGAATGTTATTTTTCGTATGTGCAGACTTTGTATTTTAACCCTTAGAAAACTTCTTTTAAATGGAAAGGGATCATTTATACACCCCACCCCTTCCTACAATGAAAGAAAGACTCAGAGAGACTCTGGAAAACTGCCAGGTTCCACAATTTAGGAAACGCAATGACTTTTCTCAAGTCTGCTAAGTTCTCCTAGAATGTTCCCAGGCCCAACCATACTGTTGGTACCAAATAAACCACGCAGGATCTTAGAATACTGGAAAGGGAAAGAGGAAAAACAATTTGGGTAAAATTGGACAGTCAAGGTTTGAATTTCCCGGAGGAAGCAGCGCAGGATTAGAGACGGTGAGAGGGGAGGTGGGAAGCAGCTGCGTGGGGGGCCACACCGGGCAGGAGTCCGACGTACAGGGCCCAGGAGTCACAGCCTGCGCAGGTGCGGCTTCTGCAAATGCTCCTTGGTCAGGACCTGAGACCCGAGTGCTCACCAGGCTCCCAGGCCACGCACCGCCGGTCAGTAGCTCCCAGGAATGACTCCCGTTCGCACTGGTGCTTGGTTACCTGAGGCTGGCCCTCTCGTACCCCACTTCATTTTGTCACAGACAAATACGGCAGGATTCTGTGACCTGTTTGGCATTGGGATCCACTCACATCTTCCGCACTTGTCTTTCCCAAGCTGGAGGGGAGTAGACATGCCTGCAATGAAAGCATTCCATGCTTGGAGAAGTTGGAAAATGTTGAGTTAAACACAGTTAGATGAGTTTCTTTATTATAAGACTGCCAGAGCCTTCGACACAAATGTTCATTATGAGCCTTCGAGAGGACTGACCACCTGGAGTGCTGTGTTGCCAGTAACCCTTTCCACTCCTCCTGGAGAAGCTGTTGGGCACTGTGAATACAGGTTTGTAGGTTGGTGGTTCTTCAGTCCACAGGTACTACTTGGGTCAGTGTATCAGGTTGGCCAAAAAAGACTTATGTTTTTTTCCCTATGATGGCTCTATTAATGGTTAATTGTCTTTAACTTCATTCAAAACAATTTTGTTAGTGTCCTGGCTGGTGTGGCTCAGTGGATGGGGTGCTGGCCTCCAAATCAAAGGGTTGCCAGTTTGATTCCCAGTCAGGGCACATGCCTGTGTTACAGGCCAGGTCCCCAGTAGGGGGCGCATGAGAGGCCACCACACATTGATGTTTCCCTTTCTCCCTCCATTCCCCTCTCTAAAAAATAAATAAAATCTTAAAAAATATATGTTAGATTGTATTGTGACAGGTGTCACATTAGCATGCATTTAAAAAACATCAAAACTGGTGAATTTTTGTGTAGCCATTTTTAATATTGACGATAGAAGAAAATACACATTATTTCAAGAAAGGTAAAACTGAAACACGCAGAAAAAGGATCCGTGCCGCGTGTGGAGGTTTCTCGCAGGACGGCGCGCCCGGGTCAGGCGGAGCAGGTGAAGCCGACAGCGATGGAACTGAGACATTGGAAACAATCAGGTTCTATCTCAAGGGAGATAGCTGCCTGCTCAAGATACCCAAATCAATCAGGTCCCTAGTAAAAGTGAAACATGTGTCTTGGGGGGAGGGGAGTATAAGGGGACTAAATGGTAATGGAAAAAATATAATAAAAATCATACATATTTTTTAAATGTATCTTGTATTTTACAGAAAAAACTAAGGGCACCTTTTGGCCAGCCCAACGATTGGTGACCCACGCTTCAGCGCCTGCACGCGTCGGAGTCCCCGAGGACGGTCAGGCGTCGGGTTACAGTGGACGGTGGCCTTCACATCAGGTGGCCGGTGGGGGGCACGGGGGAGGGGGCGGAGAGCACAGAAAGCGCTGGAAATGTCCTCACTTATTGGACAGACGACCCCTCCCCACCGAGGCGTCTCGGTTCCCTCCGCACGGTTGTTTCTGGGGTCTCCCCTCCGTCCCGCGCGCGCCGAGCTGCGGATCTGGTGTCACGCCGGACCAGGCCGCGCCGACCCCCGCAGCTCAGCCCCGAAGTTCGAAATCGGGAAGTGGGGCGCGTCCAGCTTTTTCTTTCTTGGGACTATTGGCTATTCAAGGTCTTTTTTGGTTTCATCCAAATTTTTGGATTTTTTTCTATTTCTGTGGGAAAAAATGCCATTGAAATTTTGGCAGGGATTTCCCTGAATGTTAGGTGGCTGTGGACAGTGAGAACATTTTCACACATTGATTCTTCCGACCCGTGAATGTGGATCTCGGTCAGGCGCCCAGATCACCTCGTCCCCACAACCGGAATCGGGGCGCCCCCACCCCGCGCCCCGTCTCTGCGGCAAGCGCCCCATTCCAGGGTCGGGCTGCTGCCCGCCGTGTGCCGGCGGTCTCCCTGCAGCTGTCAGGGCCGCGGAACCAAACGCCCACGGCCGGGCCCGCCACTGGGGGCCGCGCCTGGGGTTGGATCGGGGTCCCCCTGCCGACCCCCCAGCGCGGCGGCCGCGTCCCAGGTCCGAACGCGGCCGGACAGGCGGCGGGACCGGAGCCGCGTCTCCGGGGCCCAGCGCGCTGTGCGCGTGTCCCCTTTTCGAGTGTCGTCTGCCGTCGAGTGGACGCTGCAGCCCCTCGGAGCTCGCCCGAGCGCGCGGTGGGGCCCTGGCGGCCACGGCATGGCGGGGGGCGGGGAGCGGGCGGGGCTCGTGGGGCCCCGTCCCGACCCGCCATCCGCAGGCGGGGCAGCTCGTAGGCCTGTGGGCCTGCCGTCCTCTGGGAGGGGGTGTCCTCGCTCTGGGGGCGGCTTTCCGGGTTTTCGTTCTGTTTCGTTAGGCTGGTTTTCACCCCAGAGCAAAGCAGGAAAAGTAAAACGCAGAGCGAGACACAGTTTGGAGCCGTGACTACAGCACCGGGAAGAGGCCTGAAGTCCCTCCCAGCGCAGCCGGAGACAGGACGACCTCGGCGGGTGTGTGTGTCTCGCTCTTTTCTTCTTTTTCCCTCCGGGGCTCGGGCACTAGATGACCGTCGGTGGAGCCGGTGCGCAGAACAGCGAAGGGAAGGGAGGGAGCGCGGCGCCTGTGGGAGCAGACGGCCCGCTTCCCCCTCCCCCGACGGCGCGCACCGCGTCTCCTCCGCCACACAGTTTGCTTGGCTGCCTGTTCGCCTCGCGCTCCCTGAGGCTTTTCTACGCAGGTCTGGAAGTCAGCGGTTCCAGACTCTACATCTGTCTGTTGCGACAAACACTCAAGTCCCTTCAGGTCTGTCCTCTCCTGAAACGGGGAAGAGCCTGGTTTTTAGACCTGGACAAATCCCCAGAAGCGTTGCTCCGAGGCTGGGCCAGCACTGCAGGCCGCACTGACGCGCAGGGAACCGGGCAGGCCATGGAGGAGCGGGGCCTTCGGAGGGGGTGCTGCTCCGCTCCGGACACACTGCTCTTGAAACGCTCAAGTCACATTCGAAGACACGCGTTTGCTTCCGTTTTCTTTCTTCACTGAAGACAGGACGTCAGAATGGGGAGGCAGGGGCTGGTGTTCTGTAAAGGAGGCGTAACTGTGCGCTGTATGCGGTGTCACGAAAATTAATGTAAAACGTGACAGGTAAAACGGAGTGCGTGGCTCGGGTGAGGGGATGGTGAGAACTGCCTGTCCTGGTTTGCACCGCAGTGGCTCTCACCGTAACCGTCTCCACGGCAGACACGGGGACCTGTGAGTGACAGGCAGGGTTGGGACCACTGCTCCAAGTCATCTAGGGTGTTCATGGGGTGTGCACAGAAAACAGAACGATATTTCAGTGCCTGTGCCAGTTAGGTATTCCCAGACCCTCAAAAGCATCCTCAAGTTTTGTTATTACCCAAAACGAATTTCAGTGCCAAAATTCCTGTATGTTCACCCCGTTCATCTTCAATCCCCACCAGCTAATTTTGTTCACCAGCTAATTTCTGAGTCTTGGATGATTTACAAATACATAGATGTCAGACACGCCAGAATTGCCCTTGAGGAAAACAGCCCACGAGAAACACGTGGAAGACTCTGGTGTTTGCCCCCGTCCTGTCCGGCTCGTCCCTCTGGGTCACCTCTGCCCTCGGCTGCCTCCAAGCTGTTTCACAGCCTGTTAGGTGCAGAGACGAGGGAGAGAGCTTGACTGTGGTGTGAATAACTCCTGCCTATAAAAACGAAAATGGCGTTCCTCTGAACACTGACCGATTTTTCCAGTGTTGTATCTGTTTGTAAATCCATTTCACATTCTTTGACTGTGAATGTGTGATTCTCTTTTGAACTGGTTGTGACATCTATTGGTCCCTCATTAATTCATTGAGTTAAATAAAATCTTTGATACTCATTGCTTTTATATTGTATAAATATCATAATTTTATCCTCACTGAAAGTTTATCCTTGAATACATACATACAAGCTTCAAATATACGTGACTCCCTGAGGAACACATCTGAAATGCAAACACGTTACCTCCCTTGGAAATTTTCCGGCCTGGACTGAGTGACGCCCCTCCTGCTGTGGCTTCTGAACCACTGGAACCATGAGTTCCAAAAATCAGTCCATCATAGACAGCTGTCTGAACCCTCTGAGTACAGAGGCGTGCCCGGGGCATTTCTGAGGAGCATTCTCTGTGCTAGAAAAACTGGCAAACCTTGTGAGACAACAAGCAAGTTGACCTGAAGGAGTCAGGATCGGTCTCGGCTCGAGCCTCCCGGAAGCCCGAGTTGGGTTACAAGAGGTTGGCAGTGTTAGCTCACCTCAGAGGAGTGTGTTCAAGACTAACACTTTGATGTTTTCACTTAAAATTTGGTTTGTGTTTTAAAAAACATTTTAAAACATTTTGTTTTCATGTTTTCTCCTGTATTTTTAAAAATACAGAAATAGAATTATGGATAATGTTGCTAAAATTTCAGGCCTTTCTTTTTCCTTTCCTCATGTAACTGTGGGATTGAATATTTGACAACTACAATGCTATTCCAGTTCTGTAAGTAACATTTTACACAATTGAAATAATGACGTGAGGCAATTTAGTCAGCCCAACGAGGTAACCATGTAGGTTTTAGAACTACGCGGACATTTTAAACATGTTTCCAGGCAAACGTGTAGTGTTCTAACAGAAGAGCTTCCAAACTGTAGTCACACAAGGCGCTGGAAATGGCAAATAATGACTGTTTAATAGGTGCGACTAAGGGTACCAGTGGGTGTTTAGTAGGAGAGGGAGCACATGTGAGGATTTCAGTGTGTCATCCACGTGGAATATTTCATAGAGATTACATAAACCCAATGAGAGCTCTTCAGAATGAACCACGTTGTTTGTAAAAACTAGTCCCACTGCATTTACTGGCGAGCATTCTGCACATACCGCCTGTCATCAGTCTCCTTGGAAGGTGAGATAATTTCTTCAGTCCCTCTCAGCACCCCCCACCCCTGGCACCCCCAAAGCTGTCCTCACCCACAAGCTAGAGCAGACGCTCTCCTCGCTGGGCCACAGTGCGGGTGCCGCAGGTGCTTAGCGACCCTTGGTACCTGTGGGTCTGCGTCTGTAAGTGTGACATTGGGGAGACCACACAGACAGTGGGGTCAGATCAGATGTGAATTTCAAAATAACTAATCGCTACTCAGGTGACCATAGGTGAGCAAATAAACATCGTGAACCTCACTCAGCAAGATGCACCTCAGTGCCCCAGTCTCACTGCGTCTCCGTGAGTGCACACGGCATCACCGTGCTGTCGAGATGAAGGGAACCTGGGTGTGGAGCCGCGTCCGTGCCCGGTAGGTTAGACAAGTGTCTCCATCTCTTTCCTGCGTCATCGGTAACAAATCCTTGTCCATTTCACTGTGTATTTTCTACAAGGCATTAGACAGGCTCTGGCAGGAGTGCGGCTGCTTGAGTGGGGTTGGTAGGGCAATAACGTGGGTGTAATAACCTGTAGTTTTAATTCAAATGCTTCACTGGAAATGTCACATGGTGTGCTTGCGTGTAATACTGGTACATTACAGGATTACATGGGTATGGTTTTGTGATGAAAGTTTGTAATAAAAGGGGCATTATTTGTGCCAGACGCCTGTATATTTACGACATTTACCACATAATGGTGAACAGAAAATCAGAAAGGACTGAAGCCACAGACACCACAGGAGCTGCACCCTCTCCCACGCCGCCCCGACGTGTTTTGATAAGTCATCATTAGTTTTCACTGTTTGCTGTTTTGACACCAGTGTTTGTTTGGAAAAAACACAGATGGTTGAGCAATTCCTGACCCTTGCAACACGCTCCTGACGTTTCCTCTTCATTATGTACCGAGAGACTAAGGTCCATCCCCACTCAGCGGGGCACAGGAAGCTGGTGCCCAGACAGAGCCCCAGTCCTCCTGCCTGATCGCGAAGCTGCAGGGTGCGCAGCGGGGGCCGCGGGGGCCGTGGCCGGCCCCTGGCTCTGCCCCAGCTCACGGGCCGAATCGGGTCTTTTCTAGAAGATCTTCGCTGAATCATCCTCTGTCATCGCAGCCGTCCCCACTCCCCCACCCCCGCCCCGTGGAAACAGAAGCGATTTCCTGCAGGCCGCGTTCTGCTCCGTGGGGCCCACACACCGCAGGCGGCCCGGCCCATCCCAGTTACGGGGCTGTTCGCCTGAAACCCGGAGTCCGCGGGGCACCCGGTGCTGTTCCGTCTGTGGAACCGGGCTGATGCGGTGGCCCCACACCGCCCGTCCGGGGTCACACCAGGGTCACGGGTGCTGCCCAGGCGGCGGCTCCTGAGGCCAGAGCAGCGTCCCGGTCACCAGCCCCCACCCGCTGCGTCCCAAACGCCCCCCCCCCACCGCAGCAGGAGCAGGGTTCCCACTCCGTCCATCTGTCCGTCCGTCCCTCGAGTGGCAAATCACCGCGAAGCTTCCCTGCCGTCGGGAAGCCCCGGCGCCTGGCGAGTCCAGCGATGGGGACCATCCCCGGGAGGGGCTGGGGGTGCGGGGCGGCCCCAGACGCGGTGCTGCGGGTCGGCCAGGCTGGAACACCCAGAGGCTGCGCTGTAACCGTGAACGTTACCCCCGCCGTGGACAGTGGTGCCTCTCCCTGGCCACCACCCGGAGTCCGCCCGCCGCGGGCAGGGAGCCGCGGGAGCAAACGCGGGCGCTCCGCACCGACGCTTGATCCGGGGTCAGATCGGCCTCCGGCTTCGCGCTCGCTCGGACGCACGGCCGCCGCCCCCCGCCCCGTGCCCACCCCCGCGGCCCTCCGCGCAGCGCAGCGCACCGCCCCAGGTCCGTCCGCCTCTCTCCGCTCCGTCCGAGCTTCTCGCCCTCCGTTCGCCCCGCCCGCCCTCCTCTGCGGGACACCCGGCGGCCCCGCGCGGTGACCAGGGCCTGGCAGGGCGGCCGCGGGGCAGCGCGCGCGGGAGAGAACCGGCTGCAGTCAGTCAGCGGGGCGGAGAGGGAGGCGGGAGGGTCCCAGGTGGAGCCCGTTTACCTGAAGCTGCTTCGTAACCGGTGTCCTGCACGTTTCCGCAGCGTCTCCCGCGCCGCGCCCGGAGGGCCGCCGGGGGCAGAGGGTGGGACGGTTAGCTGTGAGTCGGCCTGTCCGGGCCGCCGGGCGCTGGACACTGGGCGACACCTGGCTCTGGCTGCTACTGCGGGGGTGTTTGCGGATGAGATCCAAACCTCAATCCGTAGAGCGAGTGGAGCGCGCAGCTCTCCCTGACCTGGGGGCCCGAAAGGCACCAAAAGGCTGACCCCGCCCCGCACCCAGTAGGAGAGAGTCTCCAGGCCGAAGGCGGGCGGAGAGCAACAGCAGCAGGGCTCAGGCCTTCAGACTCGGGCGGGAAACCCACTCCGTCTCCTGAGCCCCCGGCGGACGCCTTTGTAATGGCAGGACAGCCACTTGGGTAGAGAAACGACACGCGGTGTGGCTCAGTGGATTGGGTGCCGGTCCGTGAACGAACCGGGGGATCGCCGGTTCGATTCCCGGTCAGGCGCGTGAGAAGCGGCAGCACATGGATGTTTTTCTCCCTCCCTTCCCCTTTCTCTAAAAATAAATAAATAAAAGTAGAAACCAGTACACGAGCCGCGTGCGCGGTCTCTGCGCGGCGCCCGAGAAGACCCGCGGGTTTCTAGCAGCAGTTCCTGCGGAGCTGGGCGCCGGTGTGCGACATCAAGGCCCCGGCCTCTGAGGGCGGGGTGACGTCTGCGCTGAGCCCTGAAATGGCCTCGACACCCCCGACCCGGGAGCGAAGAAGTATTTCGTTGTCCTTCCCCGCGACAGACGGCACCTGCGTGAGAAGCCGGAAAGGCGAGTGGGGGGCGGGGTACTTGCTGGGGTTTCAGGTTCCGACAGACCAGACACAGCAGTTTCCACGATGGCACGTGCGCTCAGGCGCGAGCGTCCTGTTGGGAGACACGTGCGTGAACACTCTCTGGGCGGAGACAAAATGAAGAGCCTGGATCCGTCTGAGTCTTTCCAGGACTTGGGCCGCTGGTTCGGACGACGGCCCTCTACCCGATTCCACGCGTGGTGGGCCTGCCCTGCGGACAGGGTCTCAGCCTGCAGCCTGCACCCAGGCCCCCTGCAGACGCAGCACCTGCTGGAGGGCGTGAGATCTGCCCGTGGTCAGATCTCCGCTGCAGCCGGCTCTCACCCGGCGGACTTGCCCCCTGCCCCCGCCATGCTCCAGACCGTCAGACGGGCCCCGGAAAAGCGCAGACAGGGCGGGAGACAGAGATGTGTGGCGCGGAGATGGAGGCTGAGGAGTCCCCAGATCCGCCCTCCGAGGCCGGCAGGCTGGAGGCCCAGAACGAGGCAGCGTTTCTGTCCGAGGCTAAAAGCAGGAAAAGACCTCGGGGTCCCCCTTCGAGGCCTGTGCAGGCGACCTGGCCTTGGCTGTGGACGAGCCCCCCACGTGCGGAGGGCACCAGTGCGAACGCAGGTCTTGCGCACAAACGCCCACACACCCAGCGCGGGGTTTGCCCTTGTGTCCGGCACCCCGTGGCCAGTCCCGCTGTTGCACCAGGTTCACCGTCCAGGGGATGTGATGCGGCGTCTGCTGTGGCCCCGGGGCAGCCAGCCTCCACCCCCCTCTGCTGCTGCGCCCCTCGGCCCACATCAGCGAGCACAGCCCTCCATCGTGGAAGAAAAACCGGGGCCCCGGGCGGTCACAGAGGAGAGGCTTCCTGTCACGGAGTGGGCCCAGGACTCCTGTCTTTCAAGTCAGGGAAGAAAATTTCAGCGTGTTGGGGCCACTGACGGGGGCGCGGTGGTTACCGGGCGGTGGGGCCGCCCTTCCGCGGGACCGGATTCTGGATCAGGCAGCAGAGGAGCAAAAACGCCTGCGACTGGCAGGGGGAGACCCTAAGACCTGTGGGGCCCCACTCTCCCGGGGAGGGGTTGTCGATAAAACCTTGCACAGCCTTTCATGACGTCATGACATCATTTCTTTCCAAAACCAACCTTCTGAGGCAGTAAAGCTGAGTTTTTCACCCCGATGTTTCTCTCTGGAGAAATGTAGGGCTGTCCCTGTGTGGCTAGTAATTTAGTGTGAACGGATTCTTTACACTGGACCATGCAAACGTGTGCAGGGCAAGTGGACGATCCAATATTTTTAGGCTATCGCTTTAAAACGTCGTTATAAATGCAAATTAAGCCTTAAGGCAAGATATAATGGTAAAATTCTGTTTTAACATGATGGGCATGAACATGAGTTTGCTAAATTCAAACTGATTTCAGTGGAAACTTGGGGTCGCTGTGGAGCACAGAGGTCTCAGGTGCGGCCTAAGCTCCGCTGGGTGTGGGATACAGTGCGTTGTGCCAAAGGCCTGGAGAGGCCCGAGGCTGGGAGAGCTCTGCTTTCCATCCGCCGGTTCCCTGCCTTTGACCACGGAAATGCTTTCTCTTCAGAAACATGTAACACAGAAACACTGTGTTACAAGAGCACACTGTGGGAAAGGCACTACGCCAGTCTGCTTCCCCGGCCCTTTCTTCTGAAGAACCAAACCGCTCAAGTTCAGGGGTACAGGGGTGCACCTGTGGAGCCTCCTCCACACCACCCTCCCTAATTAGCATTCCCAGACTTCTCCAATAGAAATACAGGATTCTCAGTTAAAATTGAACTTCAGATAAAAAGCATTTTTTTTTAGTATGAGATGTACCATGCAGTGTTTGGGACACACTATACAAAAAAAATTCCTTCTTTATCTGATTTCTGAAATTTAATTTTAACAGGATACCTTGCATTTTGTCTAATGACCCCCACCCAACCCCACTGGGGAGGACGGGCTCCTGGACCCCGGTCCACATTTCCAGATGTGGAACGGGGCTTCGGGCCCAGAAGGGGCACAGGACCCACAGCCCAGCCTGGCCACCCGCTTTCTGTCCTGGTTGCACACACCCACCTCCCCAGCTTTGGTCTGTGCTGGGGACTCTCCACCCCCCCCACCCTGCTCTGTGCCCGGAGACCCGCTGTCTGGCCTTAGACAGGGGAGTCCTTGTCCTCTGGCTTTCGGTTCAGTTTGGCCAGTGCCAGCCTCCAGCAGAAGAGGGAAGGACAGGCGGAGAAAAAGACAAGTGTTTATCCGCTGGCCCTGCCTGCCAACACTGGGTGGGCTGCGGCCTCACTATCCCGAAGGACAAGTTCTTGGGGGTGCACTGGGGAAGCTTCTCCTGACCCAGTTCCTACCAGGCCCCCACTGTTCCCTCCCTTCTTGCCCTCAAAGACACCAGGAAAACTTCCTTGAGGCCACACACCCATCCCAAGACTACACCAGCCTTCCAGATTTCCCTTAACTCAGCCCCCAACTTTGTAAAGGGGCATCATTAAGTTGTCTTTCACTGGCCCCTCTGGAGGGACACCTATTCCCTGCCAGAACCCGGATCAGCACAGGACAAGACTAAGATTCGGGGAAGACAAAGATTCCTGGCCTGAACCTTTACCCAAAATCTCAAACCAAACCTTGGCTCCCAGTCTTGCTCTGGGAGTCTTGGCACCAACGTGCAAGTTCCTTGTTCCCCACGTCTGATCAGGTGGGCAAATGCCACTCCACAGGCATCCTGTCGGCTGGCACCTGAGCACCTGCATTGGTAATATCTCACAGGTTGTGGTCAGTTCGAGGGTCAGTGTATTCAAATGCCAGCAGTGCCTGTCTCCCTGCACCTCCCCGAAAATGAGCGGGGGGCCTTGTCTCTCTCCCAGATCAGCGATCTGACCAGTGTGTTTACCGTGTGAGCTCCCAGAAGTCAGAAAACCCTAGAATCTGGTGGGCAAAGCAGATGTTCTCAGAATACTCAAGGCACAGTAACGAGTTGAAGTTTTAAAAATAAATAAAATGTCTTTAAAAAGAGAAGAAACCACCCAACTTAACCCTGACCACTTTCTTGCCTTCTTCCAGCCAATTTTAACAGATCTAATCACCGAGAGCCTTTGGCGTTTGGGAGCTTCGGGCCGAGAGTCACATCCTCAGTTACGGGAATGATGGGATAGTCGGGACATTCAGCGTTCGCTCCATGTCTGAGAAGTGAGTGGGCGACCAGGAAGCCGGGACAGAGCCGTTTCACAGGGAGCTTCACCTTGCCCCGACCTCTTCACCTTTCCGTTTTTGGGACTCAGGCCCTAGAGAACAGCCAGGCCACGTTCAGGGGCAGAGATGTGCAGTGGGGGCAGCAGGTGGCAAACGCAGCCCCCTCATCGAGGCCATTGGAAACTTGGCTCATCCTTTACTCACACGAGCTCAGTCCTTCTGCTCAGAGTTCTTGTCCTAAATGCTTCTGTCCAAAAGGGGCAAGTGAAAGGTTAACAGCCACACTCACCAGGGAAAGATTTGTTTCCCTGCTTGTGTGACACGGGCCAAACTCACTGTCATTCCCATGGCCTCGATACTCCACATGTGAAATAGCCCACGTGTAAAACCATCTGGCCAAAGCCCCCCATCACCCACCTGTCCCAGAGCCGCCTGGGATGTGAGCGCCCATGAGGACCGCACAGGGCGTTTGTAGAGTTTGAGAGAGCAGACTCAAGGGATGTGATTTTCACCCTGTAAGTTAAAATGCCTTGAGTGTGAGATGTTTTTCCTTCAGGGAGCAAATGCGGGGAACCATGAGAAAGAATACACCCCAGTTCCTTACAGCATGGATGCCAGAATGGGAAGGGTCTTCACAAGGCCCAAGCGTGAATGCCGTGACCTCACAGGTCAGCTCAGCTCTGCCTGCGACACCACACCTTCTGTGTTCTTCCTTGGCGTGACTGCACCCTCATCTCTGATCACCATTCCCTAAACGAAAGGTGCAATTATTATCTTAAGAGTTCTAGTTGCTTAAGAATATTCCCCATTCTCTTACCAGCTCTGGAAACACAGGTCAGACTTTCCTGAGTTATCCTGAGGACACATAATGATTGCTGAGAAATCAAAACCATCGATGAATTACATCTAGAACTCAGGCCAAATAATTTCAAAAGCAAAATTAATAAATTCCTTTTGCATTTTTATGGGAAGAAGCAGCAAGGAGAGGAAGGAGGAAGAGAAGGAGGAGAAAGAAGGGAGAAGGGAGAAGAAAGGAGAAGGAGAGGAGGAAAGGAGTCACCACTGGTTTGACCTAAGAGCTGGGCCAGGGCAGGGCCTGTGGAGGCCCCCCACCTTATGCACCCTTGGAATGTGACTTCCGCTGGCCTTCCCAGCTCTCAGAAATACCCCCAGAAGTCAGCCTTTGAACAGAAATGCAGCTGGGACTCTTTGTACTGCGTATGACCCAGTTGAAGCCCCTTGGGTGTGTGACTGCACCCACTTAGGGCCTCCACGTAAACTTTTAAGATTTGTAGGGTGGATGGGAAAACTAGTCCTCTGGTTGTCACTCAGGACAAGCCTTGAAAGTAAGTTCCCTGGCTTACCTCACCTGCCACCTCCCACCTGGAGTGTCTGCCTTCCTGTTAGGTCCCTGCCTGCCCCCCACCTGTGGAGGAATCCCCCTAGAAGGTTGTGACCCAATACGAGTGTGTAAGAAAGTTTGTGATTTGAATTCCACATCCTTCCAGCTCTGTATGGCCCTGAGCTAGCGATACACCCAAGCTCAGGGGCCAGAATGAGACAGAGAAGCCCCACCAAGACAAACGCATAGAGGCTTGACTTCTGGCCCCACGCAACCACACTCTCTCACGTCTGCATGCAGTGAATGGCCACAGATACCAGGTTCTTTGGTAAAGCTATTGCAGAAAGTAATGCTGGTCAGGTTTTCCTTTCATTCCAGCTCTAAGGCAAGAAGCACGTTCCCCTTAATACTGGCAGGGCCTCGCCCTGGCTGGCGTAGCTCAGTGGATTGAGCTCGGGCTGCGAACCAGGCATCGCAGGTTCGATTCCCAGTCAGGGCACATGCCTGGGTTGCAGGCCATGTCCCCCAGCAACCGCACATTGATGTTTCTCTCTCTCTCTCTTCCTCTCCCTTCCCTCTCTAAAAATAAATAAATAAAATCTTAAAAAAAATACTGGCAGGGCCGTGATGCCCACTGGGGGTGTTCTCCCACATTCTCACCATGGTGAACAGCAGGACTATCGTAAGTGTGTCTGAAGACCGAGAACTCCTGCGTGATTTTGTGTCACAGAAATACTGCGCCGTGGGAGAAAAGACCCAGGGAAACGTGTCAGATACATGAATGAGAAGGTGAAACTGGTAAGAATTTTGTTCTTAGGTTTCTTCTTGCTACAAAAGTAGGTAATGTTTTCATATTATTAATGAATAAAAGTCTGCTTGAAACACCCCCCCACCCCCAGAGAAATTTGTGCTTTTCAGTCATGAATGGATATCTTCTAGAAACAGAAAAGTTTCAGGTTAAGACTAGCCGGACAGGGAACCCATTTTCCAAGCACTTCCTTCACACAATACAAGGAGTGTTCAAATATTTTGACCCTGTTAAATCCTTTTGATTCTGGCAGAATAAAGAGATTTTGGAATTTGTTTACTTGCCCCGCAATTTTCTGTGAGGGGCCATCCCTGCTGGAGACACTAATGCATGTGGTTAGTATCAGAGCTGAGTTGTTTATCTAGAAGCCGCCGTCTTTCCAAGGAAAGAGCTTTTGCTGCTCTTGGGCACATGCACCCCCGGCTAAGAACGGCCTCTGAGGAGGGTCAGCCAACTCCCACTCTCAGTACCAGGGAGCTCAACATGAGGACAAAATGCAGACTGACAGTATCGATCATGTTTAATAAAAAGAAGTTACATGAATAGAAATGGACATAAAACACAGAGATCAATTTGGGGAAATACGGTGATAAATAAAACAAGGGAAAATCACTTTAATCCTGAATTTACTCACATAGTTCCATTCGTTATTACTGACCCAAAACACCCTCTTAAACCTAAAACAAAGCAGTAGTTACACTTTTACTGGTGTTTTTATGGGAGCTCACCAAAATAATGTCTAAACAACCCCTTCGCATCCCTCCCCCCGCCCCCCAGCACACGGTGCAGGCAGGTGGTTCCGGCGGCGTGTCAGCCCGCGCGAGGGCGCTTCGGGCACAGACCGGCTTTCTGCACGCGCCTCCGAGACAAAGCTCTTGGCTGTGCGTCCTCGAAGCCTCAGCACGACCCACTGCCCAGGGCAGCTCTGACTCTGGCGGACGTGGACACGTGGACATGGCGGGGACATTCTGACGGCTCAGATTTGAGCCTAGGGGAACCGTGACAATACGACATTTAATGCAGAGCTGTGGACCCGCCGTGAGCATCTTGCCGGTCTGTTCTGTGGCTTAATTCTGTTTGAGATTCTTAGCTGAGCCAATATTCTACTTCTGTCATTTTCTACTCAGATGTATAGGAGGATCCTATCTCCCTAAATAAGAAAAAACACCTTGGAAACTAATTACAATCTCTGAAAACAGATAAGGGTAACAGGTTTGCTTTAATCGTCTTATTCAAAGTATAATATCCCCTCCCACCCCCATGAGACTGGACAGCAAGCGCTGGGCTCGAGCGTCGACGACCACGCGGGGCGCCAGCAGCGCGGGGCAGCGCCCAGTGGCCAGGCTCGGAGCCAAGCTAGGATGAGCCCTGTCGCTTCTGGTACTGGACCCTGAGTTTTTCCAGCTGCTCCACGCACTGGGACTGGGCCAGCTTCAGGGCGCGGTTCTCCTCGGTCAGCGCCTCAAACTCGCGGGCCAGCTGAGCCGCGTCCACCTTCTCCTTCTCCGCCTGCGCCAGCTTGGCCATGAGCTCCTTCCTGCAATGAGGCACAAGAGCACACGCTGTAATGCGCACGCGCGCGCGGGTGCAGGGCGGGGAGCCTGCCCGTTTGCGCCTGCGCGTCCCACTCCGCACCTGCGCGTCCCACTGTCTGCACCTGTGCACCCCACCCTCCTCACCTGCCTCCTTTATTTCACTCCCGCTGAGACATCCCATAATACTAACCATTGTCCGGGAAACGCTCAACAAATCCTTCCATAGTCAAAACAGCCGAGCTTTTAAAGGGTAGGCAAATAGTAAAAACTACAGGGAGCTGAAGGGGAAACCCCTACAAACCCGTCTATAACTTAAGACGCTCTCTCTGGCCTTACGGGTGGGAGAGCTGTTCTCCGTCCCTAGCCACCCGGCGCCCTCCCCATTCAGGTATCTTCCTTTGTCTTCTGTCCCCGAGTTTAACAGACCTTCTCTGGTCCCTTGAACGAAGAACTCCACCCCTTCCTGCAGACACTGCTTCCCCTGCCTCCCCTAATGTACCAGACAAGACTGCGTTTGCGGTGCAGACGAACCCCGGGAGCAGGCTGGGGTGGTGGCGGGGACGCCCCGCCCCGAACAACCGCATTGCTGTAACCACACACGAGGAGGCGCTCGAGACTCGGAGCCCCCATTTAGACTTAACAAACACGACGGCCCCTTACCGGGCCATTCCCCTCCCTGAGCGGGTCAGTGAACCCTAAGCGGAATGCTTCTTTGCCGCAATGTAAGCGCATGTGCATTTCCTCCTCCGCCGGGAAAAGTGCAGAGAAGCCTGAGGGCCACTGAGTCAAGTGCTCCGACCTGACGTCCCCGGGAGTGGGACAGGGAGACGTCACGGAACGCGTCATCCTTTCCGGGGTATTCCTGCGCAAAACGCAGGCAGCACGCAACTTCAGACTCAGAGGTCTACCAGATTGCTAGCCTATACTCCTCAAGAGGTAAAGAACATATTTAAAGAAACTAGAGAAAAATGACAACTAAATGAAATGTGCAATTGTGGCCTGAAAAAAAATAGCTGTGAAGGACAGGACTGGGAAATGGTTGCAACTTAAATACGGACTGTGCATTAGACAGTAGTTGCTGGTATCGGTGCTAAGATTCCTCCTTTTAACCATTGTGTTGTGGTTAGGTGAGAGAGTGCCCTTGTCCTTAGAAGACAGTCACTGGAGTATTTAGGGCTACGGAACATGAATGGCACACAGCAGGGGCAATGGGAGGCTGTCTCGAAGGTGACCTGCGAAGCACAGAGTTCCTGTGGGTTGTTAATGATCTTTGCATCTTCCACGGTGCTTAGAATGTAAAGGGTCCTGATAAATACTTGCTGAACGAATACTGAGGAGTCAGCTACCTCAGAGACAAATGATGTATATTTTAAAGATGAGGAATTCAAAGTGCTTAATTTAATTGAAAAACTCATACGGCTACTAAGAGCATCAAGCTATTCTCATTTACGGCTCTTTACCTCTAAGCACAGGTGAAGCAATAAATGTCAATAATTAAGTATAGTAAAGATCCTTATATAACTATCTTAAAGACATTGATTAGTACAGCATAGGAAATATAGTCAATAATATAATAACTGTATGGTGCCAATGGGGTACTGGAAATATTGAGGGGAATCTTTGTAAGTATAGGATTGTCTAGCCACTATGCTGTATGCCCAAAACTAATACAAAGTAATATTGAATGTAAATTGTAATTTAAAAAGATTTTCAAGAAATTGATTAGTAAAACTTACATTAAGTAAAAGAGAGACATGCCTCTACACTCTCCATCCACTAGACCTTCTATTTCTGTTTTTTCCTCTTTCAAACCAACTGTATCACACACATAATTCAGGTTAAAATAGAGTTTTCCCTCAAATCGTGGTGGAAGAGTTGGAAATCCTGGGTACAACCATGGCTGCCACCCTGGATCCACGTCTGACCTCATCTAAAACTCCTGGGGACGTGTTAATAGTTTTGATGGGTAGAGAAAATAAATCAAACATCACAGATTTTACAATATCTCCAAAAGGATTGGTCATGATCGTCTGGTCAAATCTTCTTGATTCAGAGAAAGTCAATAATAATTTCTTCCTTGTTAGAATTAAGAAGACTTAATTGATAGGTTTCTAAATTACTTCCATGTATTTGAAAGCAATTATCTGTACATATATTCAATGAATACTGTCAAAACGTCCATCATCTTCAAGACCTATTTATGCAGACATATTTATGCTCACCCATTAGCAATTCATGATTACTGCTGGCACATCAAGCTACAGAGACGATCTTATAAATAGATGCTAAGGAACAAATCAGTCTCCCTAACTGGCTAGAATGTGGTCCTGCCCTTGAGTTCCTGTTTATCATTTCTGTCAGCCCCTTCAGTGGAGTGGGTGTGGGGCAGAAAACCACCGTCACCAGAAGGCAAGACCTGTGACAGTTTCCACACGCTGCAACTGCCGGAGACAAGACCGTGATCTTGGGTCTGCCGTAGATCACCTAGAGCATCCTAGACCACATTCCCAGAAAAGCTTCTATTTGCTAAAACAAATGGGTGAAGAGAAACTCCAAGTGACTTGATAAAGGAAACATTGAAACTTTGTGGCAACTGAGTCTAAAGTTAAGGAGATTCTTCATGTTGCAGGAAGTTGAGATGTGGATTCATCATCAGGCACATATTTCTCTGTTTCTAGAAAGACCAACACCGTGCTTGTGGAGACTTTCAAAATCGAGTAACGACTTATTTGGAAAAGACAAAATCCTAGGGAGTTTGGCCCCAGTGAGCTAAAGACTTCGGGGCAATATAATAACATACTATCTTGACCACAGGATTTTTATTTTAATTAGTGATTTAGACGACACTGTTGTTTCTTCTTGACAGACGTGTTTTGCAGGACAAGCATCTACACACAGAGAGAAGGAGCAGACGCCCGGAAATGATGCCAGGTGTGCGATCGCCTGTCTTCATTGCCTACAGGTGGAGGCACAGTGCACGCAACTGGAGTGGAATGTCCACAGCACCATCTAGACAGTGGTGCCAAAGGCCCACGACTGAGCAATGCATGAGGCATACAGGAATATATCTCCTGGAAGCCACAGGCACCACCATACCTGTGCGGGGGCGGGGCGGCAGGGAATGCTATAGAGTTTCTCAGTCTCAGCACCATCGACCTTTCGGGCTGGACCGTCTCGCTGTGGGGCTGTCCTGTGTGTTGGCCTCGTAGGAGGTGCAACAGCACCCTTGGCTGGCACTCAGCAGATGCCAGTGTTAACCGGTTATTTCAGCAAAGACATCTCCAGACCTTGCCCAGACCTTGCCAGTATCCTGGGGGTGGGGGACTGAAGAAAATAGATTTTTCCACTACCACCTCCAAAATAGTTAATTTGGGGGCAGGAATAAGGTGAAAGGTAAAATATTTCCTCACTTGGCTCCCCCAGAAACTGGAGCCTTCTTCCTTAGCAAAGAAGGTAAATGTTTTGTCTCCTTTAACATGGTTTCAGGGAGAGGATCAGGTGAGAGATGCAGTTAAATGGGTAGACTGCTTGTAGTCAGGCAATGGGAGACGCCCGGACCATTATGATTGGGGCACTGATGGAAAGTGTAATTTCACAGCCCGGTAAACTCTGGGATGCTAGGATTTCACACAAAACTAAACCCTAAAATGAAAGAGTCCCATGATTCTCTCTCGCCCGCTGGAGCAAAGTGAGGAGCCAAGACAGTTCTTTAGTTCTTTTTCCATTCACTCAGCAAGTATTTATTGAAATCCTATTGCCACCCAGGACTTGCCCTCGAGTCTCGAGTCCCGATATGCATGACACTCTCGGGAAGCCCCTCTCCACTGGGCACAGAAGGACTCAAACCCTGTGCCACACCCAGAGGCCTCTACTCACATCAGACATCTCGGGAGGGAAGACAAAATGTTCTCCCCACGTACCACCCACCCTGCAAACACCTCAGGGGCAATAGGTCCAGGTACTGTTTCTTTAAGACAGTGAACCCCCCCATTCTGGGGTCTCAATAACTATTTGACAGAATGTGCTTAGACTATGACAGCGATGTTTGGTTTTCAATATTTTATAGCTGCGGCGTCCATTTTTCAAAGAACTGAAGCAAGTAAAACATAAAATTGGACCTTCTCTGCTTGGCCCAGGTCCGGTCTCTGACTGACACCCCTCCATTCCCAACCTGGAGGGGCTCTCAAGAATGCAGTTTAAAATCCTCTGTCTTTGGGGTCCTAAAGAAATAAATGTTTCTAGCTAAACATTTGGAAATTTCAGAGTAAGTTAAGTACTATACTACAAACCGAAACAGGGTCCCTTTCGACTGCACTTCGACCAATCACATCCGCTCCCTTTCCCTCCCTCTGGACAGGTTCCCCTCGAGTCGACTGCCATTCCCCATCACCCTTTTATGTTTCTAAAAAGGCCATGAAGTATGCCTGGCACTGGCTGCCGTTAACTCCGTATGAAAACCTTTTTCTACTGTTTTGCATGAACCCGTGAAAATTCTATAGCTTGTTTCAATAATAAAGAGACAATTTGTAAAAAATGGTCAGAGGAGCTGAATGGACATTTCACCAAGACACAGAAATGCCAAAAGCACAAGAAAAAGGAGTCGATGTTTTCAGCCATGGGGGAGTGCAAATGAAAACCACACGAGACTCCCTTTCACACCCACTGGGATGGCTATGGTCCCAAAGACTCTGTGAGTGTCGGCAAAGATCAGTGCGATGAGGACACTCAGACATTCCTGCTGGAAACACAGAGGGGTGCGGCCACTTCAGCCACCGGCAGACCCTCAGAAGGGGACACGCTGAGCTGTCGTGTCTCAGCATTCCCACTCCTGGGCACACAACACTCGGGAATCGGAAGCTCGTGTCCACACAAAACTTTACGCACCGGCACTTGCAGCTGCATCACTCACAGCGGCCGAAGGGGCAAACCGCTCGACTGCCCTCAGCTGACGACACAGGTTAACAAAACCCGGTCTGTGCATCCAAGGGGACACCACTCGACAACAAAACGGCATGCAGTGCCGAGGCACGCTACATGGATAAGCCTCACAAACACCGCACCGCATGAAAGAAGCCGTTCACGAAAGAACAGCCGCTGGCTGCCAAGGGGACAAGGGTGCTTTGGGGCCGACAGTGTCCTGAAGTCGTGGTGGAGGCTGCACAATCCTGTGCGCGCACTGAAAACTGCGGAGTCACTTTCTTTAACTTAGTGACAGCTGTCAGCCTGACATTCTAAGCCTCCTGTTTGATGCAACAGCAGCTAGCACACTGCTTACATGGACCAGTCGAGGGATTAACCCCTCAAACAAGACAAAGCACGTCCCTGGAGAAAAGCCACTTGCCCTCGTTGCAAACCGCACGGCGCCTCTAACTGCTGTTTAAGGGGTGTACTAAACACTTTCTGTCAGACGGTTTAGTCACAGATTTCAACGTCATAAAAGGTCTACATCTCGCTCCCACGTGTTTCCATTACATGCATAAAACTACGTGTTATAGAAAAAGTTTATAATATTAACTAAAAAAACCTGCACATACTTCATGTTACTAGATGTGTAATTATATAAAAATATTCACCTGCAAAAGGCCTAGAAAGAAACAGACAGAAATGATAGCAGGAATTCTGTAAAGATGTGAGACCTCTTGGTAACTTTCATAAAGCTTTCAATAAAATTGCCATTTTTTTCAACTGAGAAGAAAAAAAGATCCAATAAAAGTATGAACAGGCTTTTCTTAGATTATTAGTCAATAGGTCAAAAGTGATCCTTTAAGTTAAATTCATTCTATGCTGAATTTACAATCCCAGAAAAAAACATCCAACACCATAGTTTAAAGTAATAGAGCCAATGAATGCTTCTCCTTGCTCAGCTGTGGTCCCGGAACGTGATCCAGGGAGACCTCCTCTGGAGATGCCGGAGAAGTTCAGCCTGCATCCGGCCAGAGACCCAGCTCTTCCAAGGAGGCGCTCGAGGGTGCGTCTCCCTCGGCGCCCAGGTGACGCTAACTGATCACCGGGGGCAACGCGATCAGCCATACTTCGGGAAAGATCAGGAGGAAACTTCCATCCAAATCATCAAAAAATGGACCGCCAATTACTTAGGTCAAACCCATGTGGCCCAGCTTCTGTGGCTTGAAAACAAGATCTGTATAGGAAAATACCTGTTGCAAATGAATTTCTGCTTCATGGAAATGTTCAGGAAAACAATGATCCCCAATAACCCTTGGAAGACAACCCTCATTATAATTACAATATAACAATACTTTCATTTTGACAATTTACCTTAGACTTTATCACGGATGCTGACGCCATATTTAAATATGGACCGCAGAAATTACAAATAAAGCGTCTGCATGGAGGGCGTTACAACCCCCCATCATCGCTACTCTCAGCCACTCAGTCATGCTCACGCGTGTCGGACCCTCCGCACAGCTCCCCGCTCCAGGGTGGGGCCTGAGTGTGACAGGGCATCCGAGTCGGCACACAGTCAGCAGGGGCAGCACCCGGGTGGGTGACCACCGACGGCACCAGCCCGCAGAAAGGGCCAGCGCGGTCATTCCAGGAGCCCCGCGGTGCTCCAGAGAAGCGCACGTCCCTGCGGGACGGCTGGGTGGGTGGGGAGCGGGCGGTGACGCGGCGAGGGAGGAGGCGCGAAGCCCCCCCACCCCCACCCCGGGAGGTCCGTCTTGAAATCCAGGCCAAGTTCAGGGGGTCCCCTCCCGGCGACGGAAACCATAGGCAGGACAACCAAGGGCAACAGGACACTGACCCAGATCTGGAGCCCCCAAGTCCCCTTCCCAAATGGCAGAAGCGGGAATAATGAAAAACAAATTTGGGACACTATGAAGAAGAAAGGAAAAAACAACAAAAGAATTTGGCCTTTGCCCCCCATTCAGACAGCTGTTTAGAAAGGCCCGTGAGCAGCTAATCGGGGGTCTGGCCAACATTTTTGTGGTTTGGCGGGTTAGGTGGAGCCACCTTCCCTCCAGAGTCAGCTCTGCCTTCCCGCCCACAGCTGCCACGGCTCCCAACAGCGCAGCGGGCGCGGCCCCACCGCGCACCAGGTGAGGAGCCCTCGGCCGGTGTCCCAGCGTGTTCTGCAAAGGTGGCAGACAAAAACGTGAGCTCACAGACCCTGTGATTCGGGGGGTAAGTCTCCCATCGCGCCCCGAATAAAGAGCCTCACGTCCGTCGAGGCGACAAAGTGCCCCGGCAAGTCAACCAGACGAGCTCCCAACCAAGTACGGAACCTCCGTTCTCCGGTTAGGACATCGCAGTGCGCGCGCGCACGCGCACTCTCACCTGCACGCGGCAGCCTCACCCTGGTCACACTGTCAGCTTCCCGCGTTCCTGTATGAAACTTCCCTCGGGACTCGGGTTGTCTGTAAGTGTTCCACCTGCACCCCCGTCCGCGAATGAAAACCCCCAAACAAGAGCGTCTCGGAGATCTGGGAGAGAGCTGTGTTTCTGATCTCGCAAACATCGTTCGTCTTCTATTACCGGAACCAGGTACAATGTCACGTCTTCAACAGGACAAAGCGAGGAGGTAAGAAAAGGTCTGTGCGCTGCCACCGGGGCCTCACGGCGCGCGCAGGAGTCCGGACCCAAACCCTGCGCTCCCCGCGTGCAGCCTGCGTGCAGCTGCCGCGCTCGGCTCGCAACTCCCGACAACGTCATAAATTCCTCAAAACAATGTGTTTCACTTGCTTCGATTTTAAAATTAAGTAATAAATATACATGACGTGCCCCTTCAGCAAGAGGAAGGGGAGAAGCAGACCAGGAAAGACGGTACGTTTGGACTCCACACACTTTTAATACGCGTCGCTCGTCCAGCACGCATGCGCGTGCGTCGCTCGTCCAACACGCATGCGTCACTCACTCGGCAGCACGCGTCCCCTTAACCCTGAACCGAACCGAACCCTCTGCTGTGGGAACTTTCCAGGTAAGCGTTCAGAATAACCCACCTGCAGCCAAAGAGTGCTGGGCCCTTGGGCACGTTCACGGTCAACAGAGTATGGCTCTGGGTGGCATTTTGGCATGTTTAGTTTCCTGAACTCAAATGCTTATTAAAAACTTTAGTTTGGAGGAAGGAAGCACCCCCGTTCCTCTCACCGCTCATAAAATGAAGCACCGAACCCACAGAGGTGCCCTCTGGGTCATTTCTCTGCCAAGCAGAAGAGACCACACGTTTCCTAGCAACCCCATTCCCTCCGCGAGCTCCCCCCCCCCTGCGCCCGCGGGCCGGCCGCGCCGCCACTTACTTCCTCTCCTCCAGCAGCGCGATCTCCTTGCGCACCTCGTGGTATTCCTCCGCGATCTGGCAGTGCTGCCGGAAGACCTGCATGGACTCCAGGGAGTCCTGGCGAGGCGGCAGAGGCTTCAGGAACAACAAGAAGTCAGTCATTTTCCTGTATCAATAAGTCACCAACCCCTTTGCGCCCCTGGGGCCCGGGCAGGGGCCCCACGAGCCATGCACTGGCCTGCGGCCTCGGTCCTGCCCCATGCCCCGCAGGCACAGCCCTGTGTTGAAGGGGCCGCCCAGGAGTGGGTTAGGCTCTGTGCCCGTGGCCCCGGGCGCTGTGGTCCTGCAACCCAGGCTTGTCACTGGCAAGAGCAGCCCTACCAGAAAGGCACCCTTCTGGGACGTGCCCCCAAGCTGAAGGACGAAGGCTGGGCCACATGACAAGTGAGGCCCGAAGAGCCCGGCTTCCTGTGCCTTCCGACACCCGGACAACCCTTCCCGACCGACACATGTCAAAAAACCTACGTCCAGAAATTAGTTTCTAAAGAACTAGCTTTCCCTGAGTTTATTACTCTAATTTCTAGTTAGCAAAACTTTATTAAAACCATTACTTTTAGAACTACTAGTTAATAGTCTTTTAAAGAGTTTTTAAATCACTTTTCAATTATTTACAGAGAATGTTATGTAATATCTGAGAAAGAGGATTTCGCTGTTCAACAGGCTTTTCAGTCTGACCCTCCCGTCACTGTGGTCCAGCCGTGGAAGCTGTGCGCTCAGATTCCCGCTCTTCCCTGGTGGTAACCCGAGCACTAATGAACTCCCATCGCTTGCTCCTCTCCTTGCATTCTGCAAAGACACAGCTCTCTGGGAGTCACGTAGGGGCTCCATCCAGGAAGCAATAGGAATCCTATAGTTTATTGTCTGATGGATGGACGTGGTGACTCTTCTCATTTGCCATCCGGCCTCTGCATAGAGGTCTTTTAAAAGAAATAAAGTTCAAAATCGATTTGGAGGGACTTTACCTCCCTGTGGAACATCTGTGTCCTGAGTCATGGGAAACCTAATAGAAACTGTGGTATGTAGCACCCTTCCTTAGGGCCCCAGGAACACACTCAGCAGGTGCTCAGCCCGTTGGGACGGTTCCCCTTTCCGCCCAGCAGCGCACTGGGCAGCGGCGCCAGTCAGCTCACCGCGGGAGAGGGAGCTCCCGCCAGGGGAGTGCGGAGCTCCTGGCTCCTGCGCGTGTGTCCCGAACTCCCCACCTCGCCAGTTCTCACCTGTTCCCCCCCGCAGAGCGCCAGGTATAACGGCAAGGCGAATGAAACTAACTCACTCTGGGCAGCCTCTACTCGTCAGTCACCCTGCCCGTCACCAGGGCCCTGCGACTTGGCGCCTCTGTGTCCACCTGATGGAAATGCACCCCACACCCAGCTCAGTCCGTGACTGCCGTGTGGTGGCGGGGCCTGCACCACAAATTCAGCACAGTTACGCGTGTGACAGTCCAGAGCTTCCAGGACTCTGGAAGAATTCATGTGCATTAGGGTGCAGATGAGAGCAGCTGCAATCGAGAGGGGACTGTCCTTTGCTGCTGTCATCGAAAAGGAAAACTGAAAATTAGGTGCATGATTTTCTCAAGAAGAGGAAGACCTCTTTCCCTCTTTACCTTTTTATTAAGAGGGAATTTTTTTTCATGGGTTCTTTTTTTTTAATCGGCACTTTTTAATAGTGGCAAATTGGAAGACATTATTATGTGTCAGTAGCAGGGCCCTGCTGCCAAGGGTATTTCAGGGGAGGGGTAGTTCCGGATGTGTTCCACATCCTCATGTGCTCTTAGCAGGGTGACCATGCTACATAGTCACATTTTCAAAGTTTCCCACAAGGAAGAAGTAATTCCGGTTTTTAAAGAACAAGCCAAAACTGCTCAGTGCTCAGTGTTTGGGGAGGAAAGGTGCCAGGTGTCCTCAGCCTCTGGGCCCTGCAAGCTGTCTTCACCCCACCCTGACAGCGGTCAGCACCGCGTCAGGGTCTCCCCGTGTGCATCGAAGTGTTAACAGCTAGGGTTTTTTTAAAAGCAAGGACGGAAGTTATCTTACACAACCCACCACAACACTGTGAAGTTGTCGCGTTGGTTGCCAGGGGCTGGGGGAGGGGTGAGGAGTTGCAGCTTAATGACGGAGTTTCAGTTCCGCAGATGGAGAAGTTCCGCAGGGGGTGGCCCAGCACTGAATGCACTTGACCCTGCTGGCTGTACTCTCAGAAATGATTCAGGTGGCAACATTTGTCGTGTGTTTCTTACCACAGTAAAAAAAAAGTTAATGCAACAAAAGAGTGGTCCTTAAATCTTTCTGCTGCCCAGCCCATCTTCTGAACTCTCTAAGGCTCCCTGCATTGGCATGCTGCCTTTCTCCCCAGGGAACTTAGAACCTCTCTCCGCTTTGTAACCTGGAGCCTCAGACCCCAGCGCCACTGGACAAATGGAAGCGCCCTCTTGCCCAGCAGGACCCCCTCCTTAGAGGGCCTCTGACACCACTGGACATTTTCTCCAGCCAAGGGGCCTCACCACATAATTTTTTAAACACATGTTCTTATCCCAGTAGGAATTCTGGTGAATAAGAGTATTAAAGTATTTAGATTTCAGACACAAAAACTCAGGATGGAGGTCTGGGTAGATATGCTTCACCTCCTCATACAACCAGAAGAAGGATAACAATCAATTTAAAAACAAAACCCAACCAGAATTGCCAGAAAACCAAACTGTATGGAAGCCCAACAACCAAGGAAATAAAGAAGAAACATTCATTCAGACTGATAGGAGGGGCAGAAACAGGCAGCTGGGGTAGAGAGGACTTGCAGCAAGGCAGCAGCCAGCAGACCGGACAGTCCCACATTCGCACATAAATATTCATAGATAAACTGGGAGGAACAACTGGGAAGCAAGATAGACCATGCAATCCAGGTTCTAGCGTGGGGAAATAAAGTCTCAAAACTGGCTGTAAAAACCTGGGGGGGTTGCAGTGGCAGAAGAAACTGCCAGTTTCTCAGGAGAGTCCTTTGGAGGAGCCCACAGGGTCCTAGAACATACACAAGCTGACCCTCTTGGGAATCAGCTCCAGTGCAGCACCTGGAAGGGTGCAATTCACTTGGGGGAAGCAGAGGAAGTGACTGAAAGCAGGGCAGCAGCTGAGCAAGTGGCATTGTTCCCTCTCTGACCCTCCCCCACATACAGGACCACAACACAGGGATGTGTGTTGCCCCACCCTGGGAAATACCTAAGGCTCTGCCCCTTACTACGTAACAGGCACGCCGAGACAAAGAAATATGGCCCAAATGAAAGAACATATAGAAACTTCAGAAAAAGTACTAAGCAATGAGGAGATAGCCAACCTATCAGATGCAAAGTTCAACACTGGCAATTGGTATGCTCACAGAAATGATTGAGTATGGTTGCAAAATGGAGGAAGAAATGAAGGCTATGCACAGTGAAATAAAGAAAAATATACAGGGAACCAACAGTGACGGGAAGGAAATTGGAACTCGAATGATTTGGAACAAAAGGAAGAAATAAACATTCATCTGGAAGAGAATGAAGAAATAATTCAAAAAAATGAGAAGAGACTTAGGAGCCTCTGGGACAACTTTGAATGTTCCCACATCCAAATCACAGGGGTGCCAGAAGGAGCAGAGGAAGGGTGAGAAATTGAAAACTTATTTGAAAAAATAGTGAAAGAAAACTTCCCCAATTTGGCAGAGGAAATGGACATGTAAGTCCAGGAAACACAGAGTCCCAAACAAGTTAGACCCAAAGAGGGCCACACCAAGACATATCATAATTCAATTGCCAAAGATTAAAGATAAAGATAGAATCTTAAAAGAAGCAGAGGAAAAGAAAACAGTTACCTACGAAGGAGTTCCCATAAGACTATCAGCTGATTTCTCAAAAGAATCCTTATAGGCAAGAAGGGGTTGGAAAGAAGTATTCGAAGTCATGAAAGGCAAGGACCTACACCGAAGATGACTATCCAGCAAAGCTATCACTTAGAGTGGAAGGGCAGGTAAAGGAGTTCGTCATCACCAAGCCCTTACTATATGAAATGTTAAAGGGACTTACCTAACAAAAAGAAGATGGTCAAAACAATGAAGAGTAAAAAATGACAACTATCAACAGCTACCCTAAGAAACAAAAAGAAAAACAAACTAAGCAAACAACTAGAACAGGAACAGAATCACAGAAATGGAGATCACATGGAGGGTTATCAGCGAGGAGGAGAGGAGAATGGGGGAAAAGGTACAGGTCATGAGAAGCATAAATGGTCGGTACAAAATAGAGGGAGGTTAAGAATGGTATAGGAAATGTAGAAGTCAAAGAACTTACATGTATGACCCATGGACATGAACTAAGAGGGGGGAATGCTGGTGGGAGGCAGTACAGGACAGAGGGAGATAAAGGGGAG
>PVIA01007443.1:43051-83285 GCA_004024845.1 Tonatia bakeri
TGTCTGTGTGTGGGTGTCTGTGTGTGGGTGTCCGTGTGTGCGTGTGTCTGTGTGTGGGTGTCTGTGTATGCGTGTGTCTGTGTTCGTGTGTCTATGTGTGCATCTGTGCACGTCTGTGCGCGTGTGTCCATGTGTGCGCGTGTCCATGTGTACGCGTGTCCATGTGTGTGTCTGTGTGTGTGTCCATGTGTACGCGTGTCTGTGTGTGTGCATGTCCGTGTGTGCGCGTGTCTGTGTCTCTGTGTGCGCGTGTCTGTGTGCGTGTGTCTGTGTGTGCGTGTCTGTGTGTGCGCGTGTCTGCGTGTGTGCGTGCAGCACCTCCAGGCCGTCGCCGAGAGTGACGGTCTTACCTTCTTACAGCCTCTCACAATAAGAGACAACACGTGGCCCACAGTGTCCATTGATGTTCTTGCCTGAGGAAAGATTCCTGGAATTCAAGTGCAAGAATCAAGTTTCCAATTTAAAAATGGAGCTGCCACTAAGCCTCTGTCACGTGACGTTTAGAAACACTTACTCATAATTAATTGGCCTCACATGCTTAAGAGACTAACGCATGTTCACACCAATAACTAAAAAAATTTCTTAAAGCCTGTGGTAACTGAATGAAACAGTCTGTTAACTCCTTGGAATAAGAATTAACACTTTTATTTTTGTTTCAGTTCTCATTGCTTAATTTTAACTATTCTTGTCCAAGAGACCTTTGTAGTTATAATCCAGTCTGGGAATGAACCAGCAATAAATAAGCTTTTCATGTTGGTGGTGAATTTCCTTTTGCTTCAGGAGGAGAAAATTTTCTTATTTCCTCCATAATTATGCTACATCCTCCCACACTTTGGATACATTTATTGCACACTCTTGTTTAAGAGTGAAGTATAACAGTCCAAGGAAAAGCAATGCAAAGATACTTTGTTTCACAGGATGAGGCAAAGCTGTCTGAATGCAAGGATTTGTGGGACCGTGGAAGCCTTTCCAGACGCTGCCAGTGCCATGGTATCTGCTCTGCTCACAGCCTGGCCAGTTCTGAGGTTAAATTGAGACATCCTCCTAACGGTGTCTCAAGCCAACTCTGAACCACTTTTCCAAGACACTGACGGGGGTTTGCATGAGGTCAGAGCCCAGGAGGGCACTTCCTCCTGCCCCCCTTCCCCCCTCTGCCTCCTCCAGCTGCTGGGGATGGAGCTTCCAAGGGCTTTAAATTACAGGGCAGCACAGTGAGCCGCTGCTGCCCTGGTCCCCACCCCACTCATAAGGACCGATTTATCAAGATGAAGTAACAGAGAAGCCACAGGCTCCTGTCCCAAGAATGCCAGCTTGAGCCATGCCACCACATCTCCACTGTCTGCTGGCCACCAGTTTATGGCAGGGGCCTGGCCAAGTGCCTCTGCAAGTGGCAAAGCCAGCTTAAGCGTTTCCGTTTTCTACTTGGCGTCTTCTAATACCGCTGGCCCCGGCCACTTCGAAAATGTAAGAAGTTAATTTTCCTCTCCCAGCTTCCCACACACAAGATATATTTAGGAAGCTAAATATTCTGCAGTTGCTGAGCAGACTTTGTGTTTATTCCTGAAGTCTCGATGTGACCTTTGCATTGGGGGATAGTCGGGGGTGTCTGCTTTAAATTTATGTTGCACTTTAATGCCCTCAAACTAACAAGCATAATCTGTTCAAACTAAATGGAAAAACATACTCAGGACTGATTGCAATGTTTGAAAATGCTGTTATCTGAGAATTTTAAATATTTTTAAAACATTTTAGGAACTGACATGTCTGTAGCATCTATGACGGTCACGGTGGGCTCCAGTGAGCACGCAGCGTATTTTCTGCGTTATGTGATGCTGCGATGAGTAAGGGTTATCACTCCTGCTGGCACTGGTGCAGGCGGAGGTAACTCGAGAGTGTCCCAGACTTCTCCTACAAGGCGTGTCTTAATGACCACTGGGCCCCCCCACCCCCCAAAATTAAAGGTATCATTGTAAAGCTCCAGGGATCTCTATATATTTTCTCTCTGGTCACAGCAGGCAAAGAACACTGTGGAATACTTTTCAACATGTTGAGAGAAAAAAAAGCAGCCACTTCCCACTGGATGCTCAGGAACTCCGGAAGGCTGAGACCTCTCCGTTCTCTGTTTTCCTTCCTGAGCTCCCCAGCCATGCATTGATGCCAGACCTAAAAGAAGTGTCTGGAGAAGCTGCTCGGATAACAAGACATTCTAGCACACACCTCCAGCCACACACTGTTTATTTGCGGACGTGACCTCAGTTTCTGGCCTTGCCAGACACTGTCTGAGAAAAGGCGAGTTCAGTGTGTGCCACAGAGACACCTGTCACTGTCCCCTCAGATTAGATAGAGGACTTCAGGGTGGACGGGGGTGAAACTATTGCTCAAGTTGCTGAAAAAGTTAGAAGCCATGTTGTTTTCCAAGTACCTTCACTTCATGAAAAGAAGAGGGAGTCAGAACCTCTATCCTGAACTCGGTATTCCGACGAGGTGCTCCTCTTATTTAATTTGACAGATAGTTACAAACCCTTCAGTGCTTCACCCTGAACATCCCACCAGGGAAGGGAATCGACGTGTACCGAGGAGTGTTTCGTGTCGCCAGGCACTGTGCCGTCTCTGCTCATCCTCAGTCCCCACAGCCACTCGAGCACAACCCTGTCTCCGCAGTTCAGGAAAGTGGGGTTCGCGGCGAGTACACAGCACTCCCCACATCGCAAACCAGCCGCTGTGGCGCTGAGCCCCGGCCCTGGCGGCCAGCCGTCCTTGTAATTCCCAACAGGAAGTTTGTTCTTTACCTGATGACAGAAGCATATTCCTTTCTCTGACTGGCTCATGCCACCTAGCATAACGCTCTCCCAGCCCACCCATGCTGTCGCAAAAAAGTAAGAATTCCTTTCTTTCTGCTGCATAGTACTCCACTGTGTAAATGTGCCACAGCTTTTTCATCCACTCATCTACTCGTGGGCACCTGGGCTGCTTCCAGATTGTGGCTGTTGTAAATAATGCTGCTGTGAACATAGGGGTGTATGAATTCTTTAGAATTAGTGTTTCATTTATATGTGGAATCTAATAAACAAAACAGGAACTGACTCATCAACAGAGAACAGACTGACAGCTGTCAGAGGGGAGCGGTGTTAGGAGGACTGGGTGAAAAAGGTGAAGGGATTGAGCAAAAGCAAAAAACAAAACAAAGAACAACCCTATCGATATGGACAACAGTGTGGGGATGACCAGAGGGAAGGGGGCAGGGAGGGGGTGGAGGGGATGAGGGGGGTGCATGGCGAGGGAAAGAGGCGTGACTCGGAGTGGTGAGCACACAGGACAATGTACAGATGATGTTATAGAATGTACACCTGAAACCCTTATAATTTTATTGTCACCCCAATAAATTTAATTTAAAGAAGATTTTTAGAAAAACCTTTTCCTCGTTCTAATGCTAATAATTAGATCACATTGCAGCCTAGCCTTGAGTCATCTGTAAGCCAAACCATGACCTCCGAAACACAGCTGCCGCGCTCAGTTGGGAACAAGTCTGCCGCCGAGCCCCAGGGCCTGTTGAAGGGCCGAACGCCCCTCAGAGCAGAGAGGGGCTGGCCCCTGCTGTCGGGAAGAAGAGCAAACAGGCCTAAAGAAGAGGGGTGATTTTTCGTTCGGTCTCAGAAGTGGACATAAAACTGGGCTCCCGTCCGGTGTAATGTCGTGTCACCCGGACATGCCACTCAGGGGCACAGAGACGCAAAATCCCTTTCCAGGAAAGGAGTCGGCACAAATAGAACCGGCCTGCCACCCCCACCCCCGGTCGAGGAAGGAGATGTCCCTGCGAACTGCTGCCTGGCCCCGAGGCCTCTTGCTCACCAGTCTGCGTGAATAGAGACATCAAGAGCCATGTCTGTCACTGCTATTCTTGCATGGGCTTTTTTTGGCTTCTGTGGAAATAGAAGCACCGGGAATTACATGCTCAAACATGTCCACATTCTTGGCAAAGCAACAGAAAAATCCTGGGGGTCAAACTGGTGATAGAGTGTCCACCAAATAGCTATTTTATGGCTGCATCTCATCAGTGACAAAGATTGTGCAGTGGACACCAAAAGTCAGAGCAGATTTCATCGGGCGGCTGTAGGACTGCACTGTGGCCACCTCACAAACCAGAGACGGAACAGTTCACACCTGCTGAAGCCACATGAGCTGCCCCAGGCTCCCAAGACGTGTCCAAGAAGGAAGGCTGCCTGGACTCAAAGCCACAGGTCATCTGAGCTGGCAAATATGTTTGGACCAAAATCTGACCCTGGTTTCTCATCAAACGGGCAGGCAGGGCTGGCGTCACGCCTGTTCTATGGGCCAGGTGTTCAGGCCCCAGTGAGGTCATTGAGGTCGGTTTACTCCACGAGAAAGGGCCGTTCATAAGCGTCCACCTGCCCTTGTGACCCGGCTCCGGTTCTTCCTCAGGGAAGCGCGATGGCCGGTGGCCCCGAGAGCCCTGGCCAGGTGAGGGACGGGAAAGCGGATTGCCCTTGTGTGCAGCCAGCCTGTGCACGGATTTCAGTGCGAACACTGCTGCCGCGGAACAGGCGCACATGGAAATAAAGTTCTGCTCTGAGGTCCAGTTCCTGGTCTTAGCTTTTCCCTCTCAGTCCCCACCGTCCCATGCCCAGGGCATCAGCAAAGTAGCAGGGCAGCCTCAGACAGAGACAGCCCTGACCCAGAGGCCTGACAACGGCAAAGGTTTATCTCGAACGCCATGCCAGCCTTCCCCCAGCAAGCCTCTGCTTACATGCTGGGTGTCCTGTCCGTTCAGGGAGAGGCACAGCGAGCGTGTCGAGGGGCCCGGGATGCTCACGGCCATGAGACTGGCCATGAGCTGGACACGGCCTCTCAACGGTCTGACTCATCAAGGGCCCATAAGGATGAAACAGTCTTGTTGGATTAAAATAATGAAATAGAGTTGATTTCTTAAACAGGTCAGGTGGAATTAAAGCCATGAAATCGGCAGGGGGCTGTGGCTCCCGTAGAGAATGACCCCCGAGTGGGGGGGGCCGTCAGTGTCCCCAGAGGGAACAGTGTTGGTGCCAATGCAGCGCAGCAGAGAGAGCGCCCCCAGCAGGACAACGGGAGCAAGACCGGAGCTTCGGAGCCCGACCGCCCATCGCCTCCGTGTACCCCCCATGGAGTGAGACAGCTTTGAGATGACCATAAAATAAAGCAGAAAAGTGTGGGGACAGATACACACTTATTGTTTCACAGTCCCACTCACCCGCCTGCGACACGGACACGGCCCTTCAGCGGAGCCAGAGCCCGAGCCGGAACGCCGTGCTGCATGAAACGCCGGACGGAAACGCAGGCACGGAGCTGGGGGCTGGTCCCTGTGCAAAGGGGAACTGGGGCCTGTGGTTGGGCCTCAGGACGCAGGGCAGTGGGCCAAAGACCCTTCAGGGGACACAGGCAGGGGGAGACAGGACAGCTGGAGCTGCAGAGGACACTGTGGAGGCAGAGCTGTCTTTCACCAGCTGAGTGTGTTGGCCTGCCCCTCATAACCTTAACGGACAGTCTCCGTAATCTCTGCATCACTGCTCCGCTGGGTGGGCTTCCTGCTGGGGAGGTGACGGTGCCCGGACTGTGGCAGCCGTGAGAATGGGGGCCCCTCCAGGGGGCTGCCCAGCAGGCTTCCAGCCCTGGACACAGGCACTGGGGTAAGAACTGGCCGAGACAAAGGGACACCAGCCTGGGTGACACAGGACCCATTCCTGGCTCTTCCCGCCCACGAGGGCTGTTCAGGACAAGGGGCCAGCTTCAGTGTCTCCGGGGGACCAGGCACAGCCCCAGACGGAAACTGCGGGTGTAAGGGGACATTGGGCCTGGGAGGGCTAGAGGCTGCAGACCCCCCAGAAGGCTTCCTGGCGCAATAATCAGAGAAAATGGGGGTGGGTAAGCCCAGGGCCCGAGCCCCTGTGAGGCCGGGGTGCTATATGTGCAATGTGGATGGTGGGCTGAGGCCGGTGCCCAAGCAGAACTGCCTGTGAAAGCCATGGGTGCTAGAGTCATCATCTGTCCCTTACAGAGAAGGAACGACACTGGGGTGTGTTACAGTGGGACATCTCTGACACACCATCCATAGCTATGCACTCAACACATGGTCCCCGTGGGTCACCTGGGCAGTTTCCAAAAGGTTTAACATAGACTAACCATGTCCACCCTGATGGGTGTGGGTCGGGTGTCATCCTGCACAGCAGAAGCTCGCTGGTCGGATTCCAGGTCAGGGCGCAGGCCTGGGTGGCAGGGCCTGGCCCCTGCTTGGGGCACATACGAGAGGTAACCAATCGATGTTTCTCTCTCACACATCGATGTTTCTCCCCCTCTCTTTCTTCCTCCTTTCCTCTCTCTCAATAAATAAAATATTCAAAAATTTTACTTAAAAAATAAAATAATCATGTTCTATTAAAAGCTGACAGAGAGCCAGGGAGGGTGGGGGTGGAGCAGAGAAAGGGAGATTATTCGGACGTCACCCTACATGACACCCCCCTGTTTGGGATTTTCCTAAACCCCTGAGCCCCCCAGGCCCCGTCGTGCTATGCAGAGACTCTCGCTGCAGAGGGAGCATAGCCGCATCCAGGCCCCTGGGCTCCCGGGGGCGGGAGCTGGACCTCCCGCTTGTCCGTACAGCCAGCCCATGGCTGAATAGGCAGGCAGGGTCTGTGCGCCAGCCCGCAGGCCTACGCTCCCTCCGCCTCTGCCTCCCAGGTAGGCTGCTCCTCCGTTTACTCGATTTTGCAAAACTCAGATGGAAAGAAGAGAGACAAGAAAAACCCTCACCTGTAGCTGCTGGTCTAATTCTGGGAAGACCAGAGGGGTGGCGTCTTCGGGAGGCGTAGCATCTGAAACGGCAAACGGAGGTGGTTTCACTGCCAAGCCCTTTTGCTCACGAGAGCCGCCCTGTGGTTCAGCCGCCGTGTCCCCTGCCCCCTCATCCCCATCACTCTAGTTGCAAACACAGAGAACGCAGAAGACAGTTCTGCTCCTTTTCAATACAAACTGAAGGATCGAGAGCTCCGCTCGACAGACCAAGATCTTGCACACGATCTCTGGTAGTTCTCCAGCTCAGAAGTGCTGCTGGACTGCCAGCACTCCCGTGTCAGCCGAAAACAAAAACGTGAGGTCCAGGAAAGTGCTTCAATGGGTGCCAGTGAGGTGACCGGGCTGCCAATGGGACAGAGGGGACACGTGAGCCAACACGAGGGCCTCACTCTGAAGGGCCAGGGCGGCCAGCTGCGACAGCTCTGCTCTCTGCCCATACGGCACCCCCCAACCCTGGCCCATGGGCAATGAACCAGCGTGTGGCTCTGGGTCCCGGAGACAAGGCAGCCACCCAGCCGGGGCCCCGCCCACTGCTGGGGTCCAGGAGAGAGGGGCACCCCTGTCTCCAGGCCTGTGGCCTGGCAGGTGTTTCTGGTGAACAGAGGCAGATCCCACAGGTGTCAGAGGGAACCTGAGAGAAGTTTGGCCTAAAATGCCCAAGTCGGCCCCAATCCTTTCAAGAGTGTCCTGCAGACAGGCCGTGGCAGGAGGGGTCCGCTGCCCCGCCAGCAGGACCTCTGCAGCCTAGGGGACGCTGGCTCTGCCATGCAGTGACGACCCAGCTCGTGTTCCCTCCTGTCGACAGCCCCTCCCCTGAACACAGGATGATGAGACTCAGACAAATCACAGACTAAAGAGTAACTAGAACCCAAAGCTATCGTAACCTTGATAAGGAAAAGGAAGACAGCCGTCTTTGCTCTCCCGCCACCACAGTCCGATTTATTTGTGCGAACAGCTGAAGTTCAGCTTGAATGAGGGGGTGACGGGCTGCGGGTGAGGCTCCGGCTGCGGACGGCGCTGAAGACAAGCACCAGGAAGATGGCAGCAGCGAGGAGGACACGCTCACCATGGCCGGCCGGTGCCTCGCTGGCCAGGCCGACAGCCTCAGCTGTGTGTGAGCGAGGAGCAGCCTGACAGCAGTCCGCTCGCTGTGGCTCGAGGCAGGGACGGCGGGTCCCAGTGGGGATCCTGCCGGCAGGTGGGGGACAGTCTCCAGAGGAAACACATCCCTGGGCCCTTTGAATGCTCCCTCCTCGCTCAGGTTGAGGGGACAGCTTCTGCCCAATGCTGCGGGCTTCAAACCCACCGCTGTTTGCCAAGACTCGGACTGAGGACAGAAATACTCACTTCTTGCCAGCACCCTGTTAGAGGTGGCCTTCGTTTTCAAACCTACAGTTTTTCAACCGATTTGGGTCGAAGGTACATTTAAACATACTTCAATAAAATATCAACTTCCCAGACATCATGATTATTTTAGCTCAGTGAGTTCAAGGCCAGAACAATGTGGGCAAACAGGAATGTCTTACACTTCGGTGTCTGAACTCCAGCACTCACGGGGACGCAGGCGCGTGGGGGCAGAAGCCAGCTGTGTGGGGAGCGGCGTGGGCGGCGACACGAGGGTGCCAAAGGCTGGCAGGGAGCGCGCTGGGGCTCCTGGGACTCCATCCACCCTGCACCCCGAGAAGTCATGTTCCTTCCTCCTCGGTTATGGACAAGAATTCACTCACTTTGCCCCAGCAAGGTAAACAGCAAAGACCTGGTGTGACCCCGAATTAAGGAGGCCCGTGCGTCATCACTGATGGTCACAGCACCTGCGGGCACACGTGTGAGGCCACGCTGACAATTTGCAGGTGAGCGAAGGCTTCATAGGGACCCTCCAGCCGCTCGAAAAGCCTGCTTGGCTGACAGGGAAATAAGTATCTGATTCCTATTTTACAATGACAAGCAAGATAAATGTAGGACTCTTATTAAAAATGAATCAAGTTGGATTAATCCATGCAGGAAACGGCCGCGGAAACAAGGGAACCAGAGACTGACGTAAGGCGCCGAGGGAGCCTGCAGCCAGCCCCGCCAGTCCCGCCCGGCCACCTGCTGCGGCTGGCACCCCCGCCCGCCAGGAGCGGCGGCTCTCGAAGCTGCCCGCCACGCTGCCCACGCCGGTGTGTGGTGTGTTTGCTTTCACACAGTGGCTGCCTTCTGTGACGGGCTTTAAAAATAGGCGAACATGCTAAAAGCAGAACAATGAATCACAGGATCGGGCCAAAGGAGAGAGGGAGAGTGAGTCAGGCCGCAAGGACCACAGCTGGGCCGTGACCAGCCGAGCGCTGCAGGACGTGCTGTCAGCGGCGCAGGATCGGCCGAGAGCAGTGAGGTCCGCTCTGGCGCTTCCAGAAGCACAGCCCGTGCGGCTGCTGTGCAGGGGACGCCCCACACCCAAGCCCCTCTTTTAAAAAGGAGGGCAGCTGCCAGATAGGTTTATAATGTGACAAAATCAGATGCACGTGCATTTTATTAAAAGTTACTTATTTTCCAAAGTGTCCTGCAGGCACTGACAGAGGCCCTGTGCCGAGTTGGCGAGTCCCTTTACCCTGTTTCTGATGCGTTAAGGGAATGACTCGTCGGCTTCCTTTCCAAAGTGGTGCCGGGGGCGTGATGGGCTCTGCAACCGGAGCCCCAGAATTTGTTTGAAGGATGAAATGTAAAGGCAAGAATTAAAGCGGAGTTTTTCACAAGCGGGTGTTCACTGTCCACGTTGCAAATGCACTCTGACCGCCTCAGTGGTACTTGGGACGGCACTCTGACAGGTCCCCACCACAGTGACGGTCCACCGCTCGCCCCGGGGCGGCCCATCTCAGCTGCACCGACTAGCGGTCAGCTGGTTATATGCTGGTTCTGCCCCAGATCTCCTTAACTCGTCTTCTCAGCGTTTCTCCACAAATCAAATAGGGGCCCCCAGGCCCGTCCTCCCGGTGCTCACCATCCTGTAGTCACTGGAGCCGCACCACTGGAAGGCGCCAAGTGGCCGTCTGGACCAGCCCCTGGGGTGCAGAGGACATGGGGGGCCTGGGAGACCAAGGGATGTCCAAGCCAGGTCTCCTCACCGTGCTGCTGCCCTCCTCCCTCTGGCCCCCGACCCCCACGCCCCTCACGCTTGCGTGCCTCCAGCTAGCGACTGTCTGCCCCCAGCGCTGGGACTCAGAACATCCAGTGGGACCGATGCAGAAACCCTACTGTGTGTCATCAGTATCTCTTTCATGACAGAGAGAACTGTCATGGGGACTTTATCCTCACCTGGGGACCGTGTTTTCATTGCTATGTTTTTGTAGACAGGAAGGGAGAGAGGGTTTTAAGGGAAGGGGAGGGGAGGGGAGGGGAGGGGGGAGAAAGAGAGGGAGAGAAACATCGATGCAGGAGAGAAACACGGGTCGGTTGCTTCTCATATGGGCTGTGACCAGGGACCCAGCCCATAGCCCAGGCCTGTGCCCTGACCAGGGATCGAACCGGCAAACTTTCGCTTTGCGAGATGATGTCCAACCCACTGACCCACACAGCCGAGGTGACGGAACATTTTAACATCAAAATCAGAAGACAAATGTAATCTTAGACCAGAAGACTGTCCATTGCATTTGATACATTTAGCTTTATAAGCAGAGCAAACCCTAAGAAGCCCTCACCACCGTGTCCTCGTTCCTTTCACTCCGCAGCAGAGAAGTGAGAACTTCCCAAAGCCAGACCAGGGGTGTGAGCCAGCGTCCGACAGCCACTGCTCCGGACCGCTTCGTGGCTGGACTGCCCCCCCAGGGTCTCCATCCCAGACGCAGCTGGGGGCTAGGCGGGAAAACGGAATCCACACAGAGGGGACTCCTCAAGCTCCTCCCCCTCCCCAGCCAGGGACCTGAGAGGCCACCTGCTCCGACTCTGTGCCATCTGTCTGCACGTCCGGCACTCGGAGCCGGCCTCCTGGTCACGCGCCTGTGCAGGCACATGGAGCCCTGGCCAGGCAGCTCACACGGGAGACAGGCTGTGCCCAGAGTGTCTGCAGAGCCGTTATCATCTCTGAGCAGGGGCCCCCACCGTGCCGCACGGCCCCTCCACAGGCTGGGAGCTGGTTCTGTCTGCGGTCTGACTCCACAGCCCATCCTCCAGGGTGGCAGGGATGAGCACACAGACAGGGCAGGTGGGCTTGGGCTGCGGCCGCAGCGCCCAAGGTCATGCAACAGCTGTCCCCGAACTGTCTCTTCCCATTGAGGACACTGCAGGGCTGGAGAGTGCTCTGTGGGACGGACCTGCACTGGAAGCTTGGGGAATGGGGACAATCAGTATAACCTCTCAGAGACTCAGTTTTGTCCTCTGCAAAATGGGTATGACATTCGCTGTCTCAGAGGGTAGGTATCAGTAAAGGAAAGCATCTGTCAATCATTTCTCCTAAAGCCTGGTACCTAGGAAGCAGTCAGTAATAATAATAAATGTTTAATACAATCACATTTGGTTTCCATTCCTTTTCGCCACAAATCAGATGGAAAGGGTGATGGGGAGGCAAAGCATCTGTCTGTGTGAGTGTGTGTCTATGCGTGTGTGTGTATGAACGTATTTGAGTGTGAGTGTGAGAGAGAGAGAGAGAGTGTGTGTATGGGTGTGTTTGTGAGTGTGCGTGAGTGTGTATAAGTGTGAGTGTGTGTATAGTGCGTGTGTGGGTGTGTTTGTGTGTGTGAGTATGTAAGTGTGTGTGTATGGGTGTGCGTGTGTGTAAGTGTATATGTGTGTGAGTGTGTGAGTGTGTGCGAGCATGTGCATGTGTGAGTGTGTGTGAGTGTGAGTGTGCGTGTGTGTGCGCTCAGGAACCATGGCGGAGGCTGCCGGCATCTTTGCTCTTCGCCTGAAGGACGTGAGAAGCGCCAGCCCCTACTCGCAGCTCCCGGGGCCCGTCCCTGGAGGCCGCCCTGGTGCAGCCACCAGCTCGGGGCCTGCCCTTTCCACTGAAACCTCCACATGAAAGTCGTCCCCTTTTACTTTCCTGCCCAAGCAAACTCCCTCTATGAAACACTACCCCCCGAATGAACTTATGCGTGAAGGGGCCTGGAGCACTTGCATTGTAAATCTAAATCCAGATTGTTTTATTCATAGAAATAAAATAAGTGATATAAGGCTGCTAATCCATGTTAACAATTTGTCAAAGAACTCTTTGAAAAAACGTCTGGATACCTAGCTTCTCGTTAGAATACCACATCATTTTGAATCATCAGAAGCTTTTTTTAACTTTGTTTCCTGCTTACTAAGCATTGGAGATGTGACTCTTTAATTCACTCTAGACTTTCTTGGCCATAAAATTAAAAGTATAGACACAGGTATAAATGTGGACACAGGTAGAGATTTGGTGTGACCCCAGGCAAGTAGTCAACTCTTCATAATCAATATTAACTGATCATGAATACTAATCACCACGTCACCCAGACCCGCAGGGAAAGCTGTCAGGAGTGAGATCGTCCGTCCCACAGACCGAGTGGTGCTTCTCCGCACGGAATCTGACCCGTGTGAGGGCAGGGCTTACGTTCCTTACAGACACTCATCTACTCGCTATTCTCGTAGCTACCCTTCTGTGAATCTTACTGGTTTTCCTTCTGTAAGGGTATTTTTACTTATTTAGCTTACAACACTCACCCAGAAACATCTGCTTCAAAAAGAGCCCCGTGGAAGCCTGTTTACCACCAGACAAAACTGGTCCCCACTTTCCTTCTTCCTGCTCCACGCAAACGGGCCAGTGCTCACCGTCCCCCTCTCTCCCACGGCCCGTGGGAAGCTCAGCTCTCGGGACGTCCCTGCAGCTCCTTCACCCGTGGGCCCTGCCTCCAGCTGGGGACGAAGGGCCTGGCTCCAGACCCCGTCTCGGCACTGTTCACGACGGGCCATGAGGGGTCCCACCCGTGAAACGAGCATGACAGCCCTTCCCTCTGAGTTGCTGCCAGGACTGAGTTGATCAGATGACACGACTCAAAGCACCTAAGCACTCGGTAAGCACCTGCCTCCTCGCTGGCCTTCTTCAAGGCCTCGAGCAACTGATTCCAACCAATAAATCTGGTTGTATTTCATAGAATCTGCATCTGAAAAGGAAGGTGGTTGTACAATACTGAGTTCCTGATTTCACAGCACTCGGTAGCTAGGTTCATGAGCTGGCACCCGACTCTGCTCTGGAAAGGGTCAGGGATTTTCTCAGACGACGGCTGCTTTAAGCTGAGTAGCTGTAGCCACAGGGTCGGAGTGGGGACAGGGCGCAACTTGAGAGAGCCCAGACCCACTCTCCCAGGCCCGGTGCCCAGAGGCCACCCCACAGGCTGGCTGACAGAGTCCAGTGGGGACTTAATAGCTTGATTCCCTACTGATTCCCCTGTGGGTATGCAAAGTCACCAAAGTCGGAGGGAAGTAAAACCCTACACCTCCCTAATCATTTTTTGCGTGGTGAGAATGAGGTTTCCCAGGGCCCCAGATGAAAGGGCCCTGGGTCCTGGGGCCCAGGGGAGGAGGTGGAAACACAGCCAAAAAGTTCCAAGGGCAGGAAAAGTTGAAGGAAGGGGTCAATGGCAAGAGACCCGGCACCTGCTTCCCAGTCTCGCCAAGAGCCAGTTTGGCACGTGACACAGAAAGACATTCACACAAACCCGGTTAAGTCAGACTCGAGGCCAACCCTCCCAGCTACACCACACGGTTGCCATGGCCACACGCACAGCTACCCTGGTGTGTGAGGAGAAAATAGTATTTCTTAAAACAGACACCAACCGAATGGGTCTTGGATTTTTTTAAGCTGAATGTCTTGTGATTAATTTATGCCTAGCTATGAAAAATCCTGACAGCTTGCAAGATTTTTTTTTAAAACAAAATGTCGAAAGCCACCAGCTTGGGCTTGTATCAGTATCCTTGACTCTTTCTAGATAAAAACTGAAAACTTTTTTAAAAAGAACCCCAACTCGGAGGTGTAAATTTACACGTGAGTATGCCAGGTTTTAGCTACAAGGGTGATAAAGAAAACTCAAGCGATGACATGAAATCCTCGGGCCAGTGCAACCCTCGGTGCTCTCTGGCTGGGGAAAGAACCCAAGAGGCGGGATTCCCATTTCTCTTCTGCGCATTTTCTGTTGGGAAAACTAACCCATTAAGGTCCCAGCTTAGAAAGTTAACTCTAGAATTCCCAGTGTGGACGTCACACCGCTGGTTTATTACCGATACTCAAAGCAGCTGCAAGCTCCTTAATGCGGGTTTCTGGTGATGGGCTAGAAATGGTGACTCATTACAAAGGACTTCTTTCTGTCCCCTAACAACGTCCTTCTTTCCTTATTTCAGCCCCCGGAGGACTGTGGTCTGTCTGGAGCCTCAGGGCCCATTCTGCTGCCGTGACTAGTGACTGACTCCCCATCCCCGAGGGACAGTCTGAGACTGGGGCCTTCCCACCCCATCCGGAACACGCTCTGAGTCCAGCCATCACCTTCTCGGCCCAGGCCGCACCCACCGTCCCTGAACCATCACAGAAAGCCTCTCCCACGTCTTCTGTCCACGTTCCAGAACGCTCCACCGACTGAGCACTCCCCGCTTTCATCACGTGGCCCCCTGCTCAAGAGCTGTCACCCTTCACTGCACTAATCAGGCCCCAGCTCCTGTGCGGAACTTCTGAGATTGGCTTGGTGACTCCAGCCCACTGCCGTCTGGGCAGACACTGGTTATGTGTGAGGCCACGGCACTGATGCCCAGCTCTGAGTGGGGCCGGGCAGTTGCCTCTTAGTCCAGGCCTCCGTTCCAGGTGAGGAGACCTTGTGAACACGTGGACTATACCGTGGTCTTCCTGACTCAGGTGGTGCTCCTGCTTTGTGTTTGGAGGGAAGGGTACCCAGTAACGGCACCATTTCTACACTGCCTTCCCATTCCCCGCCCACCCTCAAGCCCGGGCTGACTGCCGTGTCGTCCAAGAGGCTGTGGCGTCTGCTCTGCACGTCACAGGCACCCCCACACTCTGTGCCTCAAGAACCCGCAGCAGGAACCCCACCGTGCCCTCCTTCGCACACCTCGCCCAGCCCGGGCAAGCGGAGTCCGGCAGCGCGGAGACTGAGTCCAGGTCAGACCACGACGGCAAGGGGAGAAGCAGGGACACCCACGCCCCACTGGCTGCATGACTAGCCCCTTACTTCTCGCCGGTCACTGGGCTGCAAAGTCCGTCTCACCGTCGAGAAGTGTGAGGCAGGAGCCCGCTGAGCGCTCGGTCCGTGTCAAGCGCTGTGTCTGATTCCTGGACGACCCTGGGGACGACCTTTCACATCTCGTGGGAAACTACACTTCAGCAGAGTCGGCAACTCACTTGAGATTGTACGAACAGTGGTGGAAACGGGAGTGAAAACCGGGCCTCGCTGGCACTAAAGGTCTTGTTGACCTCCAGCCCGAAGCATCTCGGAGGAGCATGCAGAGACAGAAAGAAGGCAGTGCTGACATGACTAGGGAACACGCATCGAATCAGGTCCCTGAGACAGGAACAAGTCGACATCCACGGGCCAAAATGAGCCCTTTTCTCATGGTCTCCGCCTCACAACAAGTGCGACAAAGTCCCTCTCCAGACGTCCACCTCAGTGGCCCCATTTCCTGTGGACGTCTGGGGAGTTTCCCAGGAGTGCATGGCCTGCACCCGCCGGCGCGCCACACGCTCGAGATTCAAGCCTCGGCCTCTGCAAGGCAGGAACACAGACGCCCACCCAGAAGGACGCCTGAGGCCAAAGACAAGGGCAGCTGAGGCCAGTCGTCATTTCCGTGTGGTGACGGGAGTTTGCTGGGAGGGTCCCCGGCACTCCTGTCCTTGGAGGGGACACACTGGGGACGCACACATGGGCAGGAGCGGGCGGGCGGGGCAAGAGCAGCCCTGGAAAGGCCAGATGGGGACAAGGCCGGTGTCCCCTCCCTGGCTGTGGAACCGGGGAGGTGGTGTCACCGCTGTCACCACCTCGATCACTGACACAGCACAGCCTGGTCCCATCAGGCTGCCCAGGGCCCAGACCCCGCTTTGCTGTGCTGGGGCAGGAACCTGTCCCTTCCCATCACGGCTGTTCCAGCAACACCTGCGCAGGTGTTACAGGAAGAAAAAGTAGATGACAGATGACAGACACAGATGACTGACAGATGTGAAAGCAGCCCTGGAAAGCCCCGAGACCTCAGTGGCAGTGCTGTTTGAGTGCCTGCTGATGGGACATTCCCAGATGACCTCGCAGGAGGGAAGAGGTCCCCTCCAGGGCCCCTGTCAAAGCGGCTGCGACTCAGCGGCGGCAGGAAGAGGCCTGAGCAACCCGGCGCGGGCCTCTGCGGACAGAAGCCTCTCCGCCCTCCCATCCCCGCAGGTGGCCTCCCGCCCAGCTGCAGCCGGGGCTGCAGGAGCCCCTGCTGGTCCCAAGCCCGGCGGTTCACGCCCCAGCGGGCGGCCGGCTGTCTGCAGGTTTCCTCCCGACGTTCTGACTGCAGTCGCTTCGCCGTCGTTAGACGCGGGGGCAGCCCAGGGGCTTTAGAATAAAAGCTGAAACGGGCTGAAACGACCAACGAAGGGGGTGGGGGAGCGGCGGCAGAGGCGCGGCTGGAAGCCCCGGGCGGCGCCGAGTCCCCGCAGGTCCCCCGGGCGCCCCCTCCCCGCCCCGCAGAGGTACCTGGGGCGCCGTCGAGGCTGAAGGCGATGCGCACCGGCTGGTCCGCAGGCACCCTGGCGGCTCTGATCATGTGGGCGCCGGGGCGGCGGCCGTCCCCCGGGGCTTCCAGCTGCGGGGACAAGAGGCAGCGTCACTACCGGCGTCGCCCGCCCCCCACCCCCACCCCGCGGGCCTGGAACCCCGCGGTTAGACGGTTCTTCTTCAAAGACCCGCCCCGCCGCGCCGTGACCAGCTCTCCCCCCTGCGTCCCAGGCGCTCCCCGCCGGTGAGGACCCTGACTCCCACTCACGGAACTGCTGCTTTGGAAACAGACACCCGGAGTGGCGGATTTTCGGTGGCCCTTCACACCGGCCCGTCCGACCCGGGCCCTTCGGGGCCGTTTCTAACGGAGGGGTAAGGAAGCGGTCCCAGGACACCAGACGGCCTCCCGTCCCTCGGCCCTCTGTGCCTGCTCGGAAGTCTGCACTGGACGCGGGCTATCGATCCCCAGCGGTAAGGGACAGGACCACGGGATCACTTGAAGAATGCCAAAGACTACTCCGAAGCATCCCACAGTCACAGCACGAATATTACGTGCTTCACGTATCTGATCAACTACCAGTAAACCTGCCAACACCTCGGAGGCAGCACGTCTTAAGGATGGGTGGTGCAAGCAAAAGACAGAACTCGAAAACGTGCTTTCGATGCTCAACCTCATCTGTTAAATTATCGTTTAATTAATACACGAGGGTAGAATGAATGAGACCATCCCTATGGATAACACGGGTTGGGGTGGGCAAAAACACAAATATTTCTTTGTTATAGTAAGAGAATTGAGCCCAAATACACTTAAACCAAGATATATGACAATTTTTGTTCACTAGGAAGAGATATTGTTATAAATACATCCTTGTTATTTAAATACATCTATTTAAATTCTCTATTTTTAGTTATGTTTCCCCTAAACCCTCTACTTTCCTTCTCATGTAGACAGTAAACCAAAAACTCCAAATGATATTTTAAGGGAAACGTCTCTAAAAATGGCAAAATACAAATCATCTGTTTTGCCGTCTTTAGCGAGACTCTGGGAACGGCCTCGGCGGGACATTTTCTCACAAGAAGGTCCCTGAATCTTTCCCATAACTTCTCTCCATCTAAAAATAGTGTGCAGAACACTGGGTTTTGTTTTTGCAGTTATTTATAGCCGCGAGACGAACGCACGTATGTGCACATGTGTGTTTAGGCAGAGCATATGCGGACGGACTCGGCTCCTGCGGCGGACGGCCATCAGGCTCCCGTTAAACACTCTGTTCAGCTTCGGGGGGGGGTGCAGCAGCTGTTCAGCCCCCAGTTGGAACCCTGGTCAGCCCTCTCACTCCGCACTGCGGGGGGCTGCCACCCTGCTGCACTCCGAGGTGCATCATTCCGAGTGAGAAAAGGGTGGGAGCACGGAACGCCCAACCTAAGAGCAGGGTCCACACGAACTGCGGTTCATCGACCCAGGATTGGCTCCTCTCTGACCCCACGAGCATGTCAGTGCAGCCCCACCTGCTTAGAACCACCTGTCCCCGAGGAACAGAAGAGACTGTCTCAAATTTAGCGAAACAAACAATAAAAATCCCTTAACGTTGTAGCAAAAAGAAAACGCCTTATTGGCACACACGGTGCCATCAGCAAACCGTGTTACCAACTGTCTGAGGGCACAGAGCCGGGCTCCAGCTCTGGCGGAGGCTCACGGCTCCCGGCCCCGGGAAACGGGCCGCAGAGGGGCCACCTGCCTCCAGGACTCTGGGAGGTCTCCGGAGACAGCAAAGGGAGTGACAGATGCAGACAGGGGCAGAGCTGCTCCGCCTGTGCACTGCGACATCTGTGTGCCTGGAAAGGGTGGCAGGGGCCGAGGCGGGTGCATCTGGGGTCCCCCTCAGCGCCGCCTGCGGAGCCCGACAGCGGCGAGCCCTCCCACACCCCCCCCCCAGGCTGTGGCGGAGCTGTGGGTAAGCGCCTGCAGCCCGTGCAGCTAGCCGGGCGCACACCTGTTCCTTACCTCACTCGGTGGAGTGTGCGCCTGTGTGTGATCCGGGGCCAGCACGGCCTTGGCCGGTCGTCCTCGCTGCGAGGCAGAGGCTCAGTCAGAGACGGCTGCACCTGCCGCGTGGCGGCCACTGACCGTCTGAGGGGCAGTGACAGCTGTCAGGCCGGCTCCGCTACCTGCTGTCCCCAGACCCGCGTCCCACGGGCCTCCTGTTCCGCTTCCCGCTGCCACCCTCTCCTGTCCTCGCCTCTGCAACAGCCGGGATGTGGTCATGCTTCTAGAAAAAGCAGGAGCGAGAGAAGCCCTCCTCCTGTCAGAGGCATTGATAAACAGCGAGCCGTGGGGAGTCCAAACGCTTTAATTCATCAGTCCTGGCAAACCGAAAATACGAGCAGGCTTGCTTCACACGGCAGGAATGTCTTCGGCGTGACCTGACCAGCGTCTGGCTATTCCAGCGGACTGGCAAACACAGCTGACCCCAGTCAGCAGAAATGCCGCTCGGTCGGCTCTGGGACACAAGGCCAGCTCGACGGGCTGCAGACCGGTGTACTGATGACAGCAGCAACAATCCCCAGGAAGGACTCAAGGTCTGAGGTTAAGCACTGGTGACTGGCTCACATCTGGAGATGCCACCAACTGCAGGACGCGCCCATGGTGCATGGGAAGGGGGTGTCAGCGCTTTAACAGCCATGAATCTGAACGTCCACAGTACTTTAGCCCAGCTGGAAGGGGACAGTGAGGTCAAACAAGGAAAGACACATACGTATTGAGAGCATGCAAAGGCAAGGCACAGGTGGGGAGGAAACCTTTGCAAGAGGTGTGCCGGATAGAAGCCGGGCTTCCAGAGTCCAGAATTCTGAAAACCCAACACTAGGAAAGCAGACAGCCCAGCTGTTAAATGGGCAAAGATCTATCAGGTGCCCCATCGTCAGGTGCAGAGATGGCAAGCACCACGTGTCCTTAGGTGACTGCAAATTAAAACAGGGAGCTGCTGCCACACACCTGCCAGGACAGACACCACCCAGCACTGGGAGGACATGGGGCAGCTGGCAACCCTGAAGACAGCCTGGCAGTTCCTCACTCGACCAGCAGTCCGGGGTTTGCACTGAGGGAATGGACACCTGTGTCCACACACACACACCTGCATGTGCAGCGCTGTTTGGTGATGGAGAGAGCGCCCACGCCACAGACAGACACGGAGGAAACGGCGTGTGTGTTGCTTTGTGAAGGAAGCCAACATCAGAGGCTGAGTGCCATAGGGTTCCAGCTGCATGACATTCTGGAAAAGTTGAAAGTACAGAGACGGTGCAAAGACCCTTGGTTGCCAGGAGTCTGAGGGAGGGGCAGGGCCCTGCAGAGCAGTGACATTACTCGGTATGATGCTATCCATTGGTCACAACCCAGAGAATGCACAACCCCAAGAGTGAGCCCTCGTGTAAACTACGACATTCAGTTAGTGGGGATGTATTGGCATCAGCTCAGTCGTAACAAATGCAAGGTGCTAATGACAGGAGACATTATGGGGGAGGGAATATATGGAAACTCCATGCTTCTTACTCATTTTTTTAAACCAGTAAGCCTAAAACTGCTCAAGCAGATGTCAAATAAATAAGGAAAAGAACTTAGCAGGCCCTGGCTGGGGTGCCTCAGTGGACTGAGTGCCAGCCTGTGAACCAAAGGGTCACCAGTTCGATTCCCAGTCAGGGCACATGCCTGGGTTGCAGGCTGGGTCCCCAGTAGGGGGCGCATGAGAGGCAACCACGCATTGATGTTTCTCCCCCTCCCTTTGCCTCTGTTAATAAATAAATAAATAAAAATCTTAAAAAAAAGAACTTAGGAGGTTTCTGAGAGCTAGAATGCAAAGCTAATATATGATGTGCAACGCGGTCAGCGCATAGATTTAGAAGACTGGATGACTCACAGGTGAACCTATTTGCATTTTGACAGAAATAGTTTCCGGAAATTATTACTGTTACGATTTTATTTGATAGTTAATGATATCCCCTTACATATGCATTACAATTTAGCAAAAGAGTCTCACCACTGTCCTGTCCCCAGTTCTCTAGTACCCTGGCAGGGAGTCGTGGCCCACACCGTCTGTCCTCCCCACCGCACAGACGAGAAGCTGAGATGCAGACCACGCAGGGGGCGGGCTCGAGCCGCCCCCACCACACTGAGATGCCGTCTGTGGGAAGAACTCATTCGTTTCTTTCCCGAACAGCAGGCCTGGCTCCCGGCTCCCAGCTCAGAGCACAGCCAGGGGGACTCTCCCAGTGGTCTGGCCTCCAGGGTCGTCTGACCCGGCTGTCTTTAAGACAGAGCCCCAGGCAGTCTGCAGAGGCGTCCTGGGTGTGGGGACAACTGCGTGCAGCCGCATGGCCCTGGCTCCCAAGTCGGCCCCTGGGTCCGGCTTCAGAAAAGCTGGTGGTGACACTGACATTGCCAAGGGGATCAGTGGCTGGAAGCCTCTGGAGTCCAGTGAAACTGACCCCTCGGAATAGGAAGACCCAGAAGGAGGCAGTACTTCCCTCCACCACCCAGACCCCCAAAGCCCGTGGGGGCCCCCAAGGTGGGAAGGGGCTGCTGCACACAGGGCACAGTGGGGGCCATCACCTCGTGGGAGACCGAGGAAAGCAGCTGACTGACTCAGCCTGGGGCATGGGCTACGGTGTCAATGATGCCGCGTCCTTGTGACAGCAAAGTGACATCACAGCGCTGAGGAGCAGGCCCCGCTGGTGAAGGGCTACGAAGGAAAAGGTTTCATTTAAGGGTCATTTGGCAACAACAAGACAAAAAGAACACGTCTAAATGGGCTGTGTATGCCGTGTCCACGTATGAGTGTGTGAACTCAAGATTTTAAAACAGCACTTAATGCTTACCAGTCCTTCTGTTCCCATGGGAGCAGCGATGGATTTTCTTGGCTCTTCAGCTAAATGTTCCCAACAAAGTAACAAATCTGAAATGCAAGTGAAGTCCCCTTCCAGAACTGTGACCCCAAATAAACACGTGGTATTTGGAGAATTCAGTAGAATCACAGTGACTCGACCCAGGAAGAGCTGTGTGTCCGTCAGGATGTGGACGGACTCACAGTACATCTCATTCCTGCTTTGTCATTCTCAGCAATAAATGCAGTTTCACCACTGCGTACACGTGGTTTCTCCTGGGACCGAGGAGCTGCTCAGATGAGGAACGGCAGACGTGCTTCTGCAGTACGCCGGCAGGCCCACCGCGGCTCAGGGCGCAGCCTGTGGTCCCCGCTGACGTGACCTCACTGACCCGACAAGCATTCTGGGGAGACTTCATTTGTTCTGGGCTAGCGTTCCCCAAATTTGCCTCCACCCTGGGCTCCTGCCCCTTGGTCACAGCAGGCTCTGCCGTGGCAGGGCCTCTGTCGAGCGGGGAGGTCTGCCGTTCTGCAAACACACAGGAAACACCGATATCTGTGCGCAGCCCTTACAGAATGGTACAAAGACGTGGCCACCAGCTCCTTCCAGTTAGGTCCCCCGCTCTGTGACACACGCAGCGTGCGGCCTCCAAACAGGAGCCCAGTCCACGGTGGTGAGCTGGTCGGCCTTCCCTGTGGCCACCAGTCGGTGTTTTCTGGAAAGAGCCGGAAGACGCATGTTTCACACGCCCAAGCCCATTGCCAGCTGTGTGGTACCGCTCTGGTCTCCCAGGGCAGCACACCGAGGGGTGGGCTCCGACTTCGTTTGCAAACACAGACCACGAGGGGGCGTGGCTGTGCCACGGTAAAGCTTCATCTACAAAAGTGGAGAGCTGCCTGGGTTCAGCCCTCCTGAATCCTGCCTCGCCTGCCGCCCCGAACACCGAGGCCGAAGGGCCTGGGTCAAGTGCTCGCAGTGGCGCGGGAAGACGGTGAAGCCGCGGAAAGATGGTGAAGCCACGTCGGCAGGAGCGGTTGTCCCAGAGGGCCGAAGGCGAGGGAAAACCACCCCCGAAGGTGTCAAAAGAGTTGGAAAAAGTCGGACATGAACTGGGATTCTGCTTCCAAGCTCTACAGGCGTGCAGACCAGACCCTTGAACCTCCGAGGTTGAGGAACCTTTGAGGAACGCAGCAGCAGGCAACGTATCGACGGGCGGACGGACTCCAGGAAACTGTACTCATAGAAAGGGAGCGACTGGGCAGGCGTGGTGGCCGGGCCTCGTGGGACTGGCCACTAGGACACGCTTCAGCCCCGTGGGTGACGGGCGCCGCGACGTGGCCTCCGCACAGCAAGCCCGCGTGGTGAAGCCCCCACGTGGTGAAGCCCCCGCGTGGTGAAGACGGGACCCAGTGCCCGGGGTGGGAGGATGCTGGTCTCTGACACGTGCCTCCTCGTTTACCACATGACCCCAACACACGCCTGTCAAAATCAGGCCCGAGAACACGTGTCCTGAATGCCTTTCAGACATTTCTCAAATGAGCTTTAGTTCTCAGGCCCTAACGTTACTGAAATTATTAAGAAAACTCTTTGCACTGTTTCTCAAAATCCCAAACACTGACCTGCGTGGCCTATCACATACTGTGTGCATCTGTCCTTCTGCTGTGTGTCTTTCCTTTGAAACCCTGCTGCAGGAGGGGGCCAAATGCCAGTCACACCTCCCATGGGAACGAGGGGAAGGACAGTAAGTCTCAGCTCTGCATTAGGGTTCTTGTCATTGCAGGAGTCGCCCAGCTGAACATCAGCTCGAATATCCCAGTGCATCTGTCCAGTGGCTCCCGGAACCACAAAATCCACGTGCCACTGGTTTCCGGAGGGGATCCTTCCAGAGGCACAAAGACATCAGGAGGTGGTCTTCCCATACCTTCTGGGTCTGCAGTTCTCTGCTCCCAGACAGAGTCTCCCCAGGAGATGGCCACTCGCTGCCTGAACTTACGGGCTGAACTTACGGGTCACTGACTTCACAAGCCCAAAGCACAGAGAGTAGCTACCCCTCCGCATCCTGCACTGTGGTAGGCACTGGCCAAGCTGCAGCTCCAGGTCTGTGTTGTGAGCAGGGCTGGGAGCATTTGGACAGTGAGGCCTGCGAGGGCCACCCACAAAGTTGGGTCAGGGGTGCAGGGCCACTGGTCACTGCACAGCATTTGAGTGTCCTGGAGAGCACCCGTGGGTGGGTAGCCTTAGTCTCCAGCAGCTCTGCGGGAGCCTCCGCACTGCTGACCAAGCCCACACCTGTTGCTAAAGAACTTGCAGGTAAAGATGGCACCTCACCGCTGTCCATCCCTAAAGCCCTACTAAATGATGATGACGCTTTGTTATTGCCATTGGTTTTGGTTTCTGTTGGTTCTGTTTTGCTTTAGGCATAAATTCACAGAGAAGAATCTTAAAGCAGAGAAAGCTGAGAAGCAAAACGGATCACATGCCGCACAGGAGGAGAAAAAATAAAGGAATCAGTAGTCAGAAATGTGTTGGGAGTTCTCCAAAAACACTGGAATCCGCAAGGAAAGGGAGCCGGTCATCGTTATTCCAAAGGAAAAAGTATTTCCAACCTAGAATCCATACCTGACCAAACGATCAATCAAGTCTGAGGATCAAGGTCTTGGAAAGCATTTACATCCTGTGCACATTTCTCAGGAAGCAACTGGAGCAAACCCAGAAAGAGGAAGTCCTGGACGAGGGAGACAGTACAGTTTGGCACGAGAGGCTAACCCGCCCTCGGGCGACAGCGGGGGGACCACAGAGTGGCCCCAGGCCACGAGGAGAGGCAGCCACCTCCAGTCCCCACGGAAGCATGTCCACAGGCCACGGGATGGGCTCCTTAGGGATGTGAGTGGAGAGACTTCGTTGGACTGAATGAGAAGAGCTTTAAACAGCTGGCCGCAGAGTGAAGACAAGCACGTGAAACAACAGCTAACAGACAAGTCGGGGGGCCCCAGGAGCGACTGTATCAAAGTGGATATAAGTATCGTGGGCTATTTGCTGTGGCTGTGGCTGTGACTAGCATCACAGGCCTCAGCAATATAAATACTGACTGTGGATCTCACTAAAACGCAGGATTGAACTGAAGTGCCATAGGAAGGGTGCTTGTGGGGGACAGGTGCAGGCAGAAAGGGCCGTGTCCCCACCCCCCGTGGTGGGAAGCCAACAGGCAGTGGCCCAGACCACAACAAGTGAGAAATTCTAATGCAGACGTGTCTCATAGCGGTGGAAAGGGAAGACCTGCCCGGACTTCTAGGGATGAAGAAGACGGGCAGGGAGGGGGGCAGGGCCCCGCTGGGCGTCCTGATAACAAACCTCTGTGAGTGAGCGGGCACATCTCGGATCACATGAAAACGTGTGCAGACCGTTTGCTGACCCCCCTTGTCTAGAGGATGATGCTTGCATTCACAGCCCCTCACAGCCAGGGCCCAGCTGCTGGCCCTCCCTGCAGGGGCCCACACCAAACTTCTCCCAGTGCCCTGCCACCGCCGCCTGGGGCAGTGAGTCCCTCTGCAGATGTAGGCCGTCCAGCGGTCACCTCCTCGTGCAGCTGTCCCAAGTGTGGCGCTCCCGGACCCCTGCTCACTCCCTGCTACAGCTCTTAGCCTGAGGTGCTTCTTCTGTCTCAGTTCAGGTTGCCCCCCCCCCCCCCCCCCCCCCCCCCCCCCCCCCCCCCCCCCCCCCCCGTCCAACCACCTGAGCGAAGACCGGAGCCCTGGGCCTGGTGCACGGGAGGAGTCACTCGGTGTTTCCGACGTGAACTGCGCCTGCCACAAGGACGTGCGGCGGGGAAGTACACGGGGAGGCGTAAACACCAGCAACGTCGAGAGACCTTGGTTTACTTCACTGGCGTCTCCAACTTTGTCTACTGTTAGCCTTGGCTCCAAGACAGCCGTCTAACTTCAGACCTGCCTTTGTGGAGAGTCAGTAGCCAGAGAACCACAGGTCTGACTGACCACATGAACTGAGCCCCCACCCCGTCCTACAAGGCATGTTTGCAGAACGCCTGCTCAGTGTCCAGCCCAGGCCGCTCTCCTAGGGGACGGCACCCTCCAGGTCAGAGAGGAAAGGGGGCTGATGAAGCTTTGTCAACCCGGTGAGAGGAGGAAGTCAGGAAAGAGGGCCAGAGCCGTGAAATTCTAAGGGACGGTCCAAGTTCTGTGTGGCACGCCCCAGCTGCCAGGGAAACAGTGCAAACCACGTTGTGCCCTGACGCTGCTGCAGTCATGTGTTTAGAAGATGTGAGGAAGTGGTGACCCTGATCCCAAGGCTGGTTGTGGGGACCACAGAGGTGACCCAGCGGGCCCCACTGCTCCTAAACGGCGACAGCAGACCAGCGACAGGGAGGCCTCCAGTGTCCACCCAAGTCAGAAGGCGCTGGTGGGCGCAAACGGCACAGCCCACAATCTCAGCTCCAGGAAGGAGCAACGTGGGGGCGCCGGTCACGGCAAACACTCCGGGTGGAGCGGTGACGGCGGGAGTCACGTGCTACGTTTACCCTGAGCGAGCCCCGCCCACTGTCTTCATGCAAATAAAGTAACACAAACGGTGGGGAGCAGCTCCCCTGTGGACCCCAAAGACACACAGTCCTGGGGCCCAGCGTCCCTCAGGCAGCCGGTCACTCGCATGTCTGTGTCACTGCGCACGTGGAATGCGCCCACTGGCTTGTGTCTCCACTGCGCCGCTTACCCCGCGCTGCCGCCTCCGGCCCCGCCCGCTAACACCCTGGGCTGCCTGCCTGCTCCTCCGCCAGCCTTCTGCGACCCTAAGGTGGGAAACGACCCGCCGGGCTGCCTTTCCTCCGGCAGCGGCCTCGCTCCTGGGAGGTTTTGCTGCCAGGACTTGCCCCTCGACCTTGGCTCAAACAAACTCTCGGAAACTCCCCTTGAGTTTGGAACTTCTTTTGCTGACACTGGTGTGGAAGCTTGTTGGTGGTGATGGGCTGGTGTTTAATTAATCAAGTCACCAACTCAAACTTCTCTGTTTGCTTATCAGGCTGCAAATACTCAGTGTTTTCAGAGGTTGGGTCAAAAGCGCAAACACACAGATGTGGGGACTGAGATGTTGGTTTGCAAGTCACCTTCCTGTGAACAAGCCACCAACACAAGATCACAAGGACAAGACCCTGCGTCCCACGCGGTGCCAACCTGCATGGCGCCCTTCCCGTCCCGTGGGCGCCTCTGGGCTGCAGCTTCCTGCGCTGGAAGGCACAGACGTCAGACTGATGCTCTCGAAGTCCTTTAGACGTCTAAAGCTTTTCGTTTTGGGGGGTGGAGCAGCCCCAAAATGAAAAAAATTATCCTCAGGATCCTCCCTCAGTTTTGATTCAGTGGAGAGTCCACGGGTTTGTAATAAGCCCAAAAACACACTTTACTGCGAACAGCAAGAAAAGAGCAGAATGAAGATGATCCCACTTCCTTTTCCCCACAAAAGCTGGTTACCAACCACACCCATCATTCCACGGCCACAGCCGCGCGGTCACCGGGTGCTCTGCGTCCGAGCGAAACCCATCCAGTCCCCGGTTGTACTACGGAACCCAAGGACATCCAGAAAAGTGACTAGGAAGAGATCGTGTTCTGTTCATCAAGACATTTTTCAAATTGAGCCATCACACCCTGAAATAGCAGAACAGAGTCACCAGGCGGGGCCTCTTCCTGCGGGCACGCAAGTGCCCGTCCTCGTTTAGACGCTGGGTGTCCCTCGCTTGTGTGCGCACAGAAATGACTGATGGCGAGGCCTCCTGAGGCACCTGTCCCGTCCCTTTTTTAGTGGAGGTGCTTTCAGCCCACGGGAGCCGCCCAGCACAAAGAGCATTCCGTGGGTGCTCGAGCCGAGTTCGCCGTCGACCCACAGCGGAGCTGCACAGGTGTCCGCCCACCTCTTAAAAATACATCGTGAAAACTACAGCACGAACCACGAAAGGGTGGCCGCCCAGCCTCCCGACTGAGATACAGAAATAGGGTGTTAACTCCATCCCGGGGGTGGACGCAGCTTCCCACCAGCGCCGCAGCTAAATACGAAGGAAGGTTTCCTAGAAGAGTCTGCAAATGGAAACTGCCTTTTTCCTGGAACAGAAGAATCTGGTGAAGGACAGGCAGTTACCTCCTTGCCCGATCTGAGCCTATGTTAAACCCACCGACAGTCCGGACGGAGGCCACACAGGCTTCACCGAGCGGCGAAAAGCCTCGCTCGGGGTGAACATGAGCAGGAGTCAGACAAGCTGAGACGACCGTCCTTTTCGGCCGCATCCGTAGAAACAGACACTGCTTATCTGCCAGGAGAACATTCCGAACTTGAGGAAAGCTCACTGCTGGAAAAGGCCCTCTGGGCTCACTGTGGCTAAGCGCTTCACGTGCTGCAATTATTTACGTTCCAGTTGTTGAAGAACTCCCTGCAGAGCCTGATTAGCATTTCTTTAGAATCTCTTTCCGAATTTAGAGTCTGAATTAACAAGGAGCAAGAAGGACATCCCTTTTTACTAAGAAGAAAGTAAATGAAGATTAATGAAAATATAGACAGAATAGTATTTTGTGCTCCATCTGGGTCTTCAAACAAAGATTCCGAGATAATTGTATGTGTCATCGATCTGGGATGTTTTAAGTGATTTCCTGTGAGGGCGCGAAGAAGAGAATGATTTTAAGTGGGTCTGTGCTGGCGTGCCCACAGGGGCGGCAACAAAGAGCTGCCGCAGGTGTGGTCAGACTGCTGACTCCAAAACCAGATTTTCTTAAATCACCTAACTCATCCCCTAGTTTAACCCGAGGAAACTCGTGTGCCATTTATACTTACATGTATCTTTTAAAAATAACAGAAGCCCCAGTGGCCTAATGGATAAGGCAGTGGCCTCCTAAAAATAATTTACACTTGTGCCCCGGCCGGGTGGCTCAGTTGATCGGAGTGCCATCTTGTACACCTGTGCTTGTACGTCTGTGCACAGCTGTGGTGGTAGGTTCGGTTCCCGGTCGATGCGAGCGAGCACATGAGGCGAGAGATGGATGTCTCTCTCTCTCACATTAGTGTGTGTGTGTGTGTGTGTGTGTGTGTGTGTGTGTAACAAAATCAATAAACATATCCTTGGGTGAGGATTTAAAAAGTTTTTTAATTTTAAAAAAATTGACACTTGCAAGTTCTGTCATTTGTTTGACTCTCCTGAAGTCACGTGGCTGAGTGAGGTGAGAGCCTGTGACCTCGAGGGCAGGGCGGGGACAGGCGGAGGTCTCAGGGACAGCGCGGCAGTGCCACAGACAAAGGACGGGTGACAGCTCACGAAGCTCGAAGCTCGGCATGGGGCTTTAAGACCATTCAAAGTGCTGACTGGATGAAAGGCCTTTCCTGGAGAACGCTCAGCACGGAGACTTGCTTGTGCACTGTGCAGAGACACAGACAGAGCCCTGCGTCCCCCGAGCTACTGACAGCCTCTTCAGTTCCCGGGGGACTTGTCTTTTTTTTTTCTTTTTACTGGCATTCACGTGCATCGCATCTGCGCCAGGCACCAGAACCACTTGACCTTCAAACCATGCTCTGACCAAGGCCAGTGTCCTCGCACCACGCAGCGCTCGTGCGGACCCCACGCTGGCACCCATACTCTGCTGTCGTCATCTTGAAACTGGAACAAGGTGCTCAGCATTTTCATTTCATCGGAATTTGAACCAGGGGCCCCGCACACTTTGTAACTGGTCCTGCCTATGAGGTGAGAACTGTTCTCACCCCCATTTCACAGGTATGGAAACTGAGGCCAAGAGCAGTTAAATAACTTGCCAAGGTCCAAAAACCGGACCCTGGAGCCAGGGTTTGCGGCTGCACCCATGGGAGATGGGGATCCACGGGCCCAGCTCCAGCTGGTTCTGCAGCTCCAGCTGGGGTCATGGACTGAAGGAATGTGGACTCCACTCCTTCCTCCTTCGGTCAGTGCTTTTTATAGATGCAGAACTGCAGTGGATAAAGAAAAGGAGATTTTGCATTCACAAACAAGCCAAATGTGAAAAAAGAACTGCTTAGCCAAATGAAAGATGAGAGGTTTTAAATGGTCGTGGCTGGGGCTCAGCTATTTAAATGACAGGCAAGCAGGGCCCCTTTCGGGGCTGTTTCAGCTCTGGTCCCCGAATTAGAGCTTTTAGGAGTGGGCTCCAGAGGCCCACGTGGGAAGACAGAGTCAGCAGCTTGGCGATGTCGCAGCGGAAGGGAGACATCAAAGGCACACTGCTTGCTCACTGCCTTTTATAGCTGCGAGCGAGAGTGGACCTGTGTCCAATGGGCAAACAGAAATAAAAGGCTTGCGTCAGCTGGGGGTCAAGTACTAAAAAAAAGAGTAAAGACTTCCTGCGGGCTAGGAGTCAAAGGTCGAGCCCCTGTGGAGAGAGGCGGCTGCCCTGAGTTCCTGTCGGCCCTTTCCCTCCTGGCTTCCATCTAAGGGCCTGTGGGTGTGTCCTGTGACTGAAACACAGGTACTAGGATGTCTGTTGCAGCGTTGTTGGATGAAACCTTTGTGTTTCTGAGCTTCAGCTCACTTGTAACTAAAGAGAGATAACAGCAAGCCACCCTGCATACAGTAGTTATGAGTATTACAAAATCTAGCTCAGGTCCTGGCAAATAATAGTTTCCCTGTCAGCTGAGACATTTTCATTGGCCATTAGAGAACACTCAATAAAAAACGTATTAACCAATGGAAAATTATCTTCTCACAGAACAAAAAGTCCAGAAGCAGAATGTGTTCATTTTATAGCTCAATAAAGTCAGGGCTTTTTATTAGTTTCCCTGTTGTTCTCATCCTTCATATCCTCATGGTCTCAAGATGGCTGCTGGAGCCCCACACCCCATGTCCCATCACGACACCTTCACAGGTGGGGATGGGGAGGGGAAAGCCACTTCCAGGAGCCCTCAGCAGATTGCCCCATGGCTGGGTCACATGTCTTCCCTCAATCACTGCAAAGAAAGTGGACTTTTGTGAGTAACTCAGACCACTGTGCAGTCTGGGCAGAACAGTGCCCGGAGAGGAACCGCTCGTGCAGAGGCCATCAGCACTTTCTACGCTGTTCCCTGCCCTTCCCGAGAGTTCACCCTCCAGGTCAGGCCAGTTTTCTGTAAGCAGAATTCGTCCCATCCCAGAATTTGAACACCAGCCACCTCTTCCTCTCAGCAGCCAGCCCAAAAGCCCCACATGGGCCTAGCTCCTTCCCCGGCCAAGAGCCCCAGCCAGGGAGGCTTGGTCAGAGCGGTGAGGGAGAGCAGGAGGGTCCTGTGCTCCAAGGACAGGCAGCATCTATGGGCCCTCATGGAGGCTCAGGGGTGGACAGCAGGGCAGCCGATACCTGCAGTAGAACAGCCACAGGAAGGGCCAGGGTCTCAGAACCAGCAGGAGGGGGAAGTGGTCTGGGGCACACGGCCAATCCCGACTGGGCAGAGCTGAGTCATTTGGTGGTCATGGGGTTTCGATTCCGGGATGTGGGAATCTGGACTCTGCAGCCGGAGGTCATGGTCCAGGGCTGCCCCTGTGGCTGTGCAGAGGGTGTCTGTGCCCTGGACTGGGGTGGGGGGTAAGGGGACCCAGCTCAGCTCTGCTCTCCGAGCCCTGACCCCATGGCTGAGCTCCATCTGCCTGAAGCAGGGGCGCCTTTTTCTTCAGGAGGACCACGTTTGGGTGCTCACAAAGGAACTGGGGGCCTGCCCCTGCCTGGACCACCCACAGAAAGCTGCTTTTCTGATTCATGTGGAGACCTGCAGCCTGTGGGCTGCGTTCCAGACACTGGGCCTCAGATGGTGAGAGGACAGGGAGGTCCCAGAACCTCAGGTGCAGGCAATAAAGGCCGAGAGCCAGGCAAAGACGGCCCAGGACCTACTTTGAAAGCTATCTTCGGCAGTATTTTCCGGAGTACAATTTCTCCCGGTCCCACCCTCTGTGGAGCCCTGGTGCAGCAGGAGAGCATGCGGCCATGGGCGCCCCAGCCAAGGGGCAGCTCTGGACAGGATGCACGGGGTGGTGGGGGGAGGGCACAGGAAGCACTCTTGAAGGTCACCACCCCTGGTTCCCCTCTGAACTCATCACCGAACTTCCTGAACAGGAGATGTGGGAGCAAGGTCCCTACACATGGGCCTGTTACAGGTCCTCCCCAGCCAGAGCTGGGTTCCCAGGCCCTGCACCGGTGTTGGGTACCCCCTTCCCTACCCACTTCTCCTGCAGGTAAACTCCCTGCTGCTCCGACCAGGCCCCTCAGGTCACCCAGCCCATCTCCCAGGGGTTAGAGGTTACAGGTGGGACTCCCCAGACAAGCAGAGGATGCAGCTGAAGCCACAGTGCTGATGGCCCCAGCAGGGGAGGGGAGGGGCAGCACCTGACCTGCTGAAGCTGAAGAAAGCCCAGCACCGCAGTGGAGCGCCTGCAGGAGAGGAGGGTTGGGACTAATCAGAGGAAGGCCTCCCTTTCCGGCAAAATCCCCTTCCAGGGTGGAGACACAACTCGAAGCTCAGGATCCCTGCAGAAGCCAGTGAGGAGCAGCCGCCGCAGGGAGCTGAGGTTGGAGGGCGAGCATGAGCTGCCAACCGGGGCGTTGTCAGGAACCACGTGCCTCCGCGGAAGAAATGCGCCTGCGGCCCTGCGTGTGGCCCTTCCCTGGGGCCCAGCGTTTGACGCAGAAGGGCTGGTTGCTCACCAACAGCCCTCCGATAACTGTTGCCTGTATTGGAGGGAGCAGAGTTAGGCCGTAGTACCTGAAAAGGCTCAGGAAGGGCACCATTGGGCACGCCCCAGCTGCCCACCGGGGTCGGGAGGGCGCCAGAGGTGGCCGAGTACCGGGCTGCATCCCTAAGGTACCTCATGGAGCGGCTGCCCACACCAACCCAATCCACAGCGCTTCCTGTGCGATTCCAAACGCCACCGCTCGGAACCCGGTCGGGTTTCCACCCAGGACCTCCCGCTCCAGATGCGCCTTCCCTTGCAGGCAGAGGAAGTTCTCGCGCCCACACCTGAGGGTCCGCAGCGGTGTGCAGGGCTGCACCCCACATGGGGAGCGTGCAGCCGGAGGGGAAACGTGTGTGAGTGGGTTTGCCGCCCCTGCAGCAGCGGTTTAAATGTGAGCCTGTGCGCCTGGTGACCGGAGACCTGCGGGGCGTGCCTGCAGGGGAACGGAAGGAAACTTGAGGGTGGAGCCCGCTTTGTCATTGGGTGTAGTCCACTATGACATCACAGCGGCGTCAGGTGTGCGACCTAACGCCTGGACGTTTGTGCACAGCGAGGAATGATCGCCACAACGTGCAGTTGCCAGCACAGCCGCAGTCATTTTTCTTGTGACGAGAAATTTTCAGATCTCCTCTGCTAGCACCTTCTGAGTATGCAGCACGGTACTGGTCTCCAGTTGCCCTGCTCCGTGCCACATTCTAGGACCGTTTCATTTACAACTGGAAGCTCACATCTTTTGATTCCCTTCCCCCATTTTGTCCACCCCCACGACCCCCACTTCTGGTGACCTCCAGTCTGTCCTCTGAATCTGAGCTCAGGTGGTTTTTGTTTTTTGGGGGGTCATTTTGTTGTTGTTTTTAGATTCCACACGCGTGATATCACAGGGTACTTGCCTCTGTCTGATGTCACACAGCACAAGGCCCTCTAGATCTGCCCACGCTGTTGCAAATGGTAAGATTTTATCCTTTTTACAGCTGAGAAACCTTCCGTCGTGCAAGTCACATTTCCTCCATTCACCCACCAGCGGGCACTTGGGTGGCTTCCACGTCTGGCTGTCGGAAACCACGCCACGATGGACACGTGTGCAGGTCTTTTCGAGTTAGTGTCTTTGTTTCCTTCGGATGAATGCTCAGAAGCGGAACTGTCTGTTGTTTTTGAGGGGTGCCGACGCTGCGGGTCTGAGGATCACGCTGGAGGAACTCGGCCTTGGAGGACACAGGCCGGAGCCTGGTTCGCAGTACAATGTGTGTCAGGAAGAAAAGAAACATAAATGGGATCCAGCTCGAGTTTGTGTTCACGGGAACTCTCAGCACAAACTACACCCACGAAGGCCAGAGGGCTGGAGAGCTGGGAAGGATGGGAACTCACCCAGTAAAGAGGAGTTTGGCCAAGGTTCCTCAGAGGTACGTACGGGAATGCCTACTTCACCGTGATCTTGTCATGTGACCCCTGGAACTCAGGGTCCGTCACCAAGAGAATAAGCAAGAGTGTCTTATGCTAGAGAAAGAGTCACCACGCTATCATTTTGTGTTAAATCGAACCTGAGAAAGGAAAAAAGTGTAAAATGCAAAATACACCCACCCCACCCAGTCCCTGTCAGCTGCAGGGGGAGAGGGTCCCAGCAGCCAAGATCTGACCCCACAGATCAGACCAGGCGTCACTTCACTCCCGAGTGCGCACACTGGCTGGAGCCCGGAAGGGGATTGAGGCCACCACGAAAACCACGGACATGCTTCCAGCAATCAGGGGTGCTCTTTGGGTCCATGCTCCGCAGGTCTCCAACTCACAGAGCGGCCGCAGAGGCTCCAGGGTGACTGACTCAGGGCTCGATGACCTCCCCACAGACCCCGTCAGGGTTCTGCACAGACACAGGCCATCCGCTCTCCTCTGATGTACAGAAAGAGACTTATTGAGAGAGACGGCCTCCCACAATCATGGAGGCCGCGCAGTACCTGGAGGTCCTGCCTCCCACACCAATGATGTGCTGCGTGCATGACGTCCGGAAACATCCCGAGCCCGTGGTGCCAGCAAAGCCGCACCCAGATTCCTGACCCACAGAAACCGAGATGCAAACGGTGGCTATTCTGAGCTGCTATATCGTGGGGCTACTTTTTAAGGCAGCAATGATTGGTATACTCTTCTCAGTGATTGTATTAGGTGTCTCTATGGGTGACAGGGTTAGAATTTCAAACCCAGCTTGGCTTCCCAGGCCACCCTGTTTTCCACAAACAAGTTATTCCCTTTTCCAGTTCTATGACCTCGGACAAATGACCTCAACGTCTGCTAGTCAGTTTCCCCGTCGGTGAAGTCAGGGGCTGAAACAAATGACCCATCTCTCATTCCACAAACCTCATCCCGCCCTCTGCTTTATCCATAGCACAAGAAGCAAGTGTAAATGATTTTTATACCAAGGAATACTGAGGATTTGAAGATCGCTCGATTTAGCTGAAGAAATCCACTGAGGTCAAAAAACACTACTGTGAACATTCATGGGCCACGCAGCCACTGCTGGAGCCCCCTGGGCCCAGGGCTGTGCTCAGAGGTGAGAAGGGCCCGAGGAGCCTGGCTCGGGGATGAGGAGGCTCCACTCCCACCCGCTGCGACGGTGTAGCCTCTTCACAGCGAGGGCAAGAGCGGCAGCCATGCCGGTTCTGCTGCGGCTCTGCACACACCCTCGTCCCAGTGACGTGGCAGGGAACAGGGGCACCTGGGCAGCTGTGTGATCAGCGTGGACATGTTGCCATTTTATTTTATTGTCCTTTGTGGTCATAATGATTGGCTTCCTATATGTGCTGTTTTGAAATTTTCCATCCTTCAAGTGTGCCTTCAAAAATTCTAAGTTTAAGCTGCATCTCAGACCCCAAATCCTGGGAACCACTGCCCTAAGCCATAGCACAGCAGCCCAACTTGGTGAGGGAGGGCACCCTTTCAGGAAAAGCCATGTCGAAACTCCACCTGCCCCTTTGGCATCTTGGGGTGAAGAGAGCAGAGACCTTCCCCTGCACCCTGATGAGACCACCCTCATCCTCAGCGGCCCACGAGCACGCAGACCAGGGAAATGAGGATGAAAGCGTTCCTTCTCCGCAGAAGGAAGAAGCCCGAGGACGGGTCCCTCCAGGGTTTCGTGATGTCCGGCGAGGCAGTCTGGTTGCTGCTCACGGACTTGGCTGTCTAACCACTCCTGCACCCTCTCCCTCAACAGCTCTGCCACTGACTAGCTAGCGAGCACAATGAGCTCTTTGCCTTCACAGAGCCTAGATATCCCCCTATCATTGTGAAGATTAAAGAAGAGAGTTTATTTAAAAAAAAAAACAACAACAATAGTGCAGAGTGGTACAAATAGTGGGAATTCAATAAACGTTCAGTTTCCTTCTTTTACATTCTTTCTTTTTTCTTAATCAATTTACTCTGGCCCTGGCTGGTGTGGCTCAGTGGACTGAGTGCTGGCCTGTGTACAAAGGGTCGCTGGTTCAACTCCCAGTCAGGGAACGGGCCTGTGTTACAGGCCAGGTCCCCAGTGGGGGGTGCTTGAGAGGCAGTCACACAGTGATGTTTCTCTCCCTCTCTTTCTCCTTCCCTTCCCCTCTAAAAATAAATAAAATATTTAAAATAAATTTACTCTTGGCCTATGTGTTTAAAAGGTCGCCCTGATGCTCAATGGAGAACACACCTGAATGGAAAGGGGAGCAGGTGAGTGAGACCACTGTCACTGCCCTGGTGAGGGCGCGGCCCAGGCGTGCATGTAAGTAGGCCCCCAGGGGCTTTCGAACTCAAACGTTGGAGAAACACGGCTCCTGGGGAGGGCGTCTCAAGCCCAGCGCTCACGACATTTTGGGACAAATAATTCTTTGTTGCAGGGTGTGCTGTGCACTGCAGGGTGTCTAGACGAGCCTCTGGCCTCAACCCACTGGGTTCCAGCGCCACCGAGGTAATGTGGCACCCTAAAAATATCCGGCCATCGCTAATATCCCCTGGGGGGGAGGGAGAACAAAATGCCCCCAGCTGAGGACCACTGCCCTGAGGCAAGAGTGGACCACGCCTGGCTCGGGGCCCCTGAACCATCACGGTCATTAACACACACAGCCGCATGTTCCGAGAGACATGACACGCCCACAAAATGAGGGCAGGAACAGTGTTTCCGTTTCCAAAGCACTTTCACGTGTGCCATTCCTCCTCTCGTTAATCCCACGAGAAAGGTTTCTTCGTTTTCCCGATTCTGGTCAGGAACCTGAGGTTCACAGTGTGTCCGAGCCCACTGCCTGCTAGGGAGCGGCTCAGGGACCCAAGCCCACATCTTTGTTTTTCGTAGGGAAAGAGAGTTATCTTATTAAGTGGGTCATGGAGGGGATATTTCTAGCCTTGAACAAAATTGTTGCTCTTGGAACAAATCTTAGCTGGGAAGTCACAGTTGTAGGAATTCTCTAACAGAGTGTTCAATAATAAAACATGTGCCACGTATCCAGGATTAGAGTTAGCCTGTCTGTGGCCGTGGCACGAGCTCTCACTTGGAAATGAACGCTTCGTGGGAGTTATCCAGGCTGTGACGAGAAAGGGAAGCGAGAAGGGACGCCCCACCCCTGCAGGGCCCAGTCCCTCTGGCCCACCGTGCAGGAGCGGGCGCGGACTCGCCGGCCGGGCTGGGGATTTCCGAGGCCCGGAGATAGACTGGATTCTGAGTGGCCGCCCCACCGCCAGCAGCCAACTCGCTGACCTTTGATGGTCCTCCGACCTGGCCGAGCTCATTGCGGAGCCTAAAACTGAAACGCTAAGTATAGATCAAGGCTGAATCAAAGTCACGATGAGACAAATGACCCCTTTTGATATCAGTTCTTTTTTGGCCTGAGAAGAATTCAAAACCTCTTGCTTCCTCTTTAGAGAGGATCATTAATGGTCCTGTTAGCTGGAGCCTGAACCTGGAAACCTCTCTACGCTGGGTTTGGAGTCAGGAGGCCTGGGTTCCAGTCTTGCAAATCCAGCAGAGAAGCCACTCATCCTCCGCTGGCCTCCGGTTTAGGTTTTGTTTTCCCTGTAAGACAGAGAGCTCTGATTCCAGGAACTCTGGGATTCCTTCCGCGAGGAGAATCCCGCTCTTTACCAACGTCCTGCACCTGCAGGCAGTGCGCCCCGCACTCCGGACACCACGCGGGCAGGGGATGAAGCCGCAGTTCGGAGTCCTGCAGCCCAGCACGCAACCCTCGCTCTGTGGGTTCTGCCGAGTCACGCTGGACAGCACCCGGACCCTGCGCACCCTCAGCGTCCTCGTCTCTAAAGTAGAGGTGGTAGTGGCGGTACCCAGACCAAAGGGCTGTTTTGACTGTTAAAGGGAAACACACAGATGAACAATTATCGCACAGTCCTGGGCACACAGGAAGTGAGCACTAGAGGGCCATTATTGTCATGCATTTGAAAATGCGCACAGAAATAAAATGGAAGGTTTTAACATCTATACCTCCTACTGAAACATAGGGAATTACAGCCACTTAAAAACTGACTGGCTAAGAACCATCATGTACATCCTGTTAGCAAGATTCAGACCCAGTAGGAAACAGTCTCTCCAGGGCCCACGTGCTCTTTCTCAGGTTTGCTGCCCAATCCAGGTGAGTAGAGAATCGGAGGTAAAGGGACCCTCCCTGCGTGCACAGCACCGTTTTGTGACACACCGATGTCTGTGCGTAGCGTTGGTGACAGGGAAACCGTGGTGGAAAGAGCAAAGGGGCAGAGCGCTGCAGTCCAGTCATGTGGGGCTGCATTTAACTGAGACACAGGCCACCAGACACAGGCACGCAGTAGACTGGGAAGACTTTGTGCCAAAAAGGGAACGTAAAATATTTCACGAATATTTTTCTTTTGGCTATATGTAAAAATGATGACAACTGGATAAACTGGAGTAAATACATATATTTTAAAATTAATTTCACCTGTTTCTACTTTTTTAATGTGGACTACTAAAAAACTTTGAAATTGCATATGCAGTTCACACTATATTTCTATTAGGCAAAGAGAGGGGTGTAGAGAGAGGGAGGAAACACACGCGCACACGCGTGAGGAAGGAGGGGTCCCAAGGGTACAACCAGCGGAAACCCTGAGCCCCTGTGGCAGGACTCGGGGGCTCCAGCTGCACCTACAGAAGAAAAGTCATCGGGATTGGTTTATCTGTTAGCAAAAGAGCGGAACGAGGCCGCATTCTCTGTGCCTTTTACATCTCCCGTTCTGTAACATTTGGGAGAGGAAAAACAGTGCCAACCCCCCCTCTCCTCATTGAGTAACAGTTTCTAATCTTACAAAATACCTTCTTCCCCTTTGGCGAGCGGTTGGAAAGACCAGATTAAGGAAAGTGCGCCCTCCGCAGGCCCCGCGGTAACACTGTGAAAGAACGACGGGCGGGCGCGGCGCCGGAGGCTGCAGGCGGTGCGGGAGGGACCCGGTGCGCAGTCACCTTGCACACGCTGCGAGCGCGGCTTTCACTCAGCGATGCTGCAGCTAAAACAAGGAAACCGGTCTGGCAGCGTGGAACCTACTTTTGGGTTAGATAAGCCCTTTCTTTTCCTCTCCCCTCCCCCCCTCCTCCCTTCTTCCTCCCCTCCTTCATCCTTCATCCTTTTTCTTTCTTCCACTCTTCAAACTGCTGACACACCCTTAAAAAAAAATAAGTCTTATATAAAAACAGAAACCACAGGGTCAAATTCAACTTCAAGACGGATGCCGCTTAATTCTGTACAATGTCTTTCATGTTTCTAAGCCCGACCTGGCAGGCAAGGTCAGAAATAGTGAGACCAGAGACGCCCACAAACTCAATCGTGTGCGGTGTGATGCGCAGCCCTCAGCCCCGGCAAGGGCTGTCTCCCCAGAGGCAGTTTGTGTGCTGGCTGTTTGGTCACTGGCAATCTTTTCCTCCTTTGTTCCCAGGCAAGTTTGCAAATGTGCAAACACATGCTGGCCGCTGAGGTGGCTGGGACAGACTGCTGCTAACAGCACTGTTTCTACTCGACCTCATACATGGAGCAACACGTAACAGTGTTTCTATGGGGAAGGACAAGCGGCCCGGCTTGGATGCAGGCGCCCGCCCTCCCTCCGTGCCCAGCTTCCCTCCGAAAAAGGAAGCCGGCCCCTGGGACAGCCACACCCCAACCTTTCCAAACTGGAGAACAAAAGGAAGTTCTCATTGCTATGTAATCACAAAAAGCAGGTGTGGGGGGGGGTTGTCCCTGCCTCCTCTGACACTCGCACACACTTCTACACACCCACACACCCACGTTCACACATATTTACACTCACACACACACTCACACACATCTCCCTTTGTAGCCAAAACCTGTGTCATGTGGGTCGGGTGCAAGCGAAGGTGGCAGTGGTGGTGAAACTGGGCTTCTGTGGCCTCGGGAAACATAGCATTGGTGTTATGGGACATATTTCCTATTGTCATTTTTATTATTTGCAGCATAATTTTTTTAAACCAAATTAATTCCTTTTAACCTACCAAATAAAACCAGCCTAGTTAAATTGAACTGCAGGGTGTGAAATAACTTCAGGCGAGCTTCTGAAAAGGAGCATGGAAGTACTCAGAAATTTTATTTTATTCCCTACACATCATTCAAAATGTGATGAAGATGTAACACAATCCTCAAACCTGTGTTTTCTCTGTCAACCACGGGTCACATGCTTTAAAATGAAGGCAGAAGAACACAGCACGAAGTGGTGGGGTTTATGAGCTGCTGGGTCTTGCGCTCGTATTTAAACTTCCCAGTTGGGGACCTGCACAGCAGCCTGAATGGTGTGTCCACTGACACTTTGCTTCTCGTAGTTCAACTGCTGACGAAAACACAAGCGTCTATCTTCACCCGAGTTATTAGAATGTAAGTGAACTGTTCTGCAGCTCTTGTCTCTCCTGACGGCAGCCTGGAAATTCAGCACTTTTGAGAAATATGAGCACAATTTAATGCACAGCAGTTCAATAAAGAAGCTCTTTCCCACTCAATGAACTTAGGACATTAAAGCAAAACCAGAATGCCCCACCCACTTTTTGCTGAAGTTTTCATGACAAGCTTTATACGAGTCTGGATTTGAGGGAAAGAAATCTGTCAGTGTCCCTCAGCACAGTCACTAACGAAACAGGAGCCACCGCTCA